>JNEM01007052.1:0-26860 GCA_000697335.1 Conidiobolus incongruus B7586 | reverse complement strand
AGCTTAAATTAATTAATAAAAATATAAAATATATACTTTATAATTTAACAAAAGTTTAAAAAAATTAAAATAATTATAATTAAATTAAACTTATTAAAATATAATTAAAAACTAAGGTTTTATAATAAATACTTATAATTAATATATCTTAAATTTTTTTATATAATTTTTTACTTAAAAATAAAATAAAATGTTAAATTAAATTAATCCCTTTTATAAATTTTAATAAATAAACATTTTAAATATAAATAAGTGTTAATTATTATAAAAAATTATAATAATATATAGTTTTTTTATTTAATATGTTAAGGAAAATGAATTAATAATAAATCATATATTATTTCAGTAAAATAATTTTTAAATAATGTTCTTAATATAAATTAAAGATATATATTATTTTACATGATAATTATAAAATATATAAATTTAAAATTATAAAAAAAATTTTAATTAAAAATAGCTAGAAAAAAATATTAAATTTAATATATTCATTTAATTATAACTTATATAATTATAATTACTTTAGGTAATTAAAAAACTAACCTATAAGAAAAAAAATTTCTACAGGAAAATTTAATTAGTTTGTAAAATATCAAATTTTAATCCTTAATAAAAAAAATTGTTTTTTAAGTGTTAGAAATTTGTTAAAAAAATGGTAAAAAATTATTGATAATAAAAGAAACTATTAAATTTATATTATATTATCATTTTTATTTATTATATATCAAAACATTTATTTATTTTTAATCACAAAAAAATCACATTGTTTAAAATACAGAGTATTATGAACTGTTATTGGGATTGGCTAGGTATAATAACTTGTGATATTACAGATGTTATTGTCATGTGTGAAAATATAATCAATTCTTGAAAAGGATCTGTTTCTCAGGTTAGGTTGAGTGAATCTGTTGAATTTTGTTAGAGATTTGGAGGGAATAGTCTATCAGGTGTAAAGTGGATAGCCAGTTTTCCAATGGATAAGTTTCTGGTTTTCGTTGGTCAAGAGATGGGAATTTATCCGTAATAGGGTTCATTATGGTATTGAGATCTCCTAAGAGAAAGTCGATCTCAAATTCTATATTGTAGAGAAATTTTTCAGTGAACTTAATGCGTTCATTTCTTTTTGAGGGTAAGTAGCAGTTCAAGAGGGATAGTTTGTGACCTTCGTAGGAGATTATGATATTAGACAGTCTGCCCTTGTCGTCAATCATTTGGGATGAGGTGATGTTGATGTTGGGATTGAGGATGAGCCAGCTGGTTTTGCCAAACCAAGTATTAGGGTAGGGGAATTCGGATTTTAGGATTTCGGTGTCAGTTATATTGCATTCCTGAACAGCCAGAATATCTAACTTATCTGGAATTTTGGATAATAAGTGGCTTAACTTAGTTCTTTTCTCTAAAGATTTCAAACCTCTAGTGTTTAGAGATCCCAGTGTTAGAGTAAGCAAGGCAAGTTGGGTTAGATGTGTATTTCATCCGGGTTTAAACTTTCATAATGGCTGAGCAATTCTTGGTTGGATTGCAATATATGCTGATTTGACGTGTTTTGATGATTTGGGTTTGGAGAGTTGGGGCTTGGTTGGCTTTGGCTGTTGGCATGTTGGGATTGGTGGATTTGTTGGCGGTCTTGGATTGGGAAGTCGGGGTTTGTGATGTTTGCTTGGGCAGAAGCTTTGTTGATGGAGTCTTGAGGGTTTATATTTTTTTTCGTTATCTTTGTTAGTGATGATAGTATTATCAAGTTGTAGTTGTTGTGGGATATTTATGTTGTTTTGCTGAGGATTGTTTTCCGTTGGATTATACGGATTTAATCTTCCTCTTTTAAGTTAGTCTTGTTGTATTGATCGGCGGATCCGGTATATTTTGCTTCAGTGTGAGATTTTTCAAGTTTGACTGTAAGGCTTCTTGGACAATTGTGTTTGATATGTCCAATTTTCTTGCAGTGTCCGCATTGAGGTGGACATCTATCAGGATCAACGAGTACCTCATGTTCTCCAAACATTATCTCTCTGGGGATCAGTTCGGGGTTGTCAATGATGTTGGGAAAGGGGATAATTTTCACGAGGGCATTATGAGAATAAATGCCAGGGAGATCAGCGTCAAGTAAGAGATGTTTAGCTAGGATGACGTATCCATATTTACTGAAAGTGGCTTTCAGTTTAGCCTCAAGGACTTCGCCAACACCAATTTCATCAATTGCCGGGACATGAAGTAGGCGGATGTTTATGACGGGATGTTGTGGATCTTATGTGATTTTGGGGATCATCTCGATGCCCTCAACATTGTAGGATTGGTGCATGGCGTTATTTAGATTAAGTATTTAAATTTAAATTATTTTCACTTCAGATCAGTAAAAGATTAAGTATTACTATGAATTCGAAGAATTTATATTAAGAAAGAAATATTTCAAATTGTGGGATCAAATTTGAATAATATTGAAGGATTTCAAACAACTTGTTATATTCATTTAATTAATTTATTTACATACTTAAAAGTAAATTTTTAACATATTAACAAAACCAGCTGTAGAATTAATTAAAAATATACGATTTTAGGGGTTTTGATATAGAATAACTATCAATTTACATTATTACTATATATACAAATGTTTCATTTATCATTATTGAAAGAAATGTATCTCATGCTGATTCTCTTTGATCACGGTCAACAATTGTCAACTACGAAACAGTGCCCAGCCGAGATACAAGAGCATATTCTAGCCTACTTGAATTGAACGTTATTTAACTAGAAAGAATAAATAACATTCTAGATGGGAGTGGCATAGAATTAAAACATGAGAATTAATTCAGGGATCAAGCTGGTTTATAATTTCAAAATTGTTTTAAATTAAATTGTGGGAAGAACTGATGCTGGAGAATACACTCATCATATCAAAATCTTGGTATATTTCAATGTAACTACAAAAATTAACCTTATACTTATTTATTCAGTCTTTTGAATACGATGTATTTATTTACCAATATTTTATATTAATTATTGTATATTTTCAAACTGCTTCTCAATTTTCAAACCATATCAGTTAAAATAAATATGAATTTTTTTTATCCAAATAATTAAAAAATGTTAAAAGTTAAAACATAGATATTTTACTAGCATATTGTGAATGAATAAGATTTTGGTATTGTGATTTAATATTTTTTATTTAAAATATTGATAATATAATTAAAATTCGAAAAGATACATTTTAATTATAATACTATTCTCAGTTAATATGAAATTTACAAAATTAATAGCAATTAATTAAAATAAAAATATAAAAATAGCTTATTTTGATATATCTATATTTATAATTACTAATTTAATAATTCCAGAGATTAATTCTAGAATTATAATGTGTGAAAATTTAGACAATTAATTCAATAACATATATTAGTAATATATTAATTATTATTAAAATTAAATGATATTGATCTTGGACCAGCATGATTCCCAAATTAATTGATTATAGGGTCAAGTATACATATATTGAAAATGAAATTAATATCAGAAATCTGATAGCTTTGACTATATTCTGGTTTTCAAATAGATTTCATTTATAATAAAACTTTTGTAAAATATTAATCTTTTCCGTAATTTCAAATCACAATTATCCTTTTTTTGTTCATCCTTATAGTTTGTTCAGCCATAAAATTATAATAGATAAAAAAATTATATTCAATATTGATATCTTGTCTTTAATTAAATTTGTTATTTCTATAGTTGTATCATAATCTTCTAATCGGTTATAACAATTTTTAATAAACAACTCAATATGATTTAAAAACTTACCAACATCTTGAAAGTTTGATTGAGCAAATATTCCAAAACAATTTAAATTTGGTTGTTTCAATTTAAAAAAGCATGGATTGAACAGACATGATTCTAAATATATACAAGGATGATTTACATTTAAAAATCCAAAAGCATATATTTTGGTATATATTTAATTGTATTTAATTCATTTATTAATAATTTTTGTAAATATAATTGATATAATAAATTACGAAACAACTTTAAGCTCTTTAAATTTAAACCATATTCTCCAATCCCCTTGGTAATCACTGGACCAGTCATTCTCGAAATGGTTGTTGATAGTAATACTTTTATCAAATTGAATATATCTCAATGGCGTAAATTGGTAGAATTCTAAAAATGTATTGTCAACCCAGTTCTTATCAACAATACCCAATTTTAATCTAATTAAAAAGGTTCCATCGATACTAGGGATACCCAACTGTAAGTCACCATCAAAGCACCAAGAATGGTTACCCAAATTAGTCCAATTTCCTAATCTAAATAATCGATGATACTTAGCCTGATTATCTGATAATTGGATACAGATCACGATATTTTGAAGTTGATTTAATTGAATATTATGAAAAGTGAAATTAAATGGAACTGAAGCACCAACACTATACTCTACTGGGACAGGCTGCTTTTTTTGGTTTGGTAATGGAGAGTTGACTTGGATTCGAGCTTGACAAAAATCTGTCAAATTCAAACTTTTGACAAAGTCTATTGAACTATGATACACCAGCTTGAGCCAATTACTAATTGAACCAAAACTGTTCCAAAGATTATGACCTTTTAAGATAGTTTGTTGAATATCGGCAAATGAATGATTGGGAGTATCCAGCCAAGATTGTAATGGAATAATAAAATCTTTAGTGAAACTAGATATAAATTGATCCATCTCTGAATGAAGCTGATTGCTATTAAACTGGATATAATTGATTAAAGCAATTAAACGTTTACTCCAAATTTGAATAACTTCAAGATTTTTAGATCCATAGTTTGCAATCAAACCCCACCACCCAATAGTTTGAATTAATTGAATCAGAAAGTTAAAACTTGGAGATTTTGGACCCATCAACGAGATTTCTAACTCGTTTCCGATTTGAATGATGGATTTAGATAAGTCTTCATTTCCATTTATAAAGATATCCGGTTTAACTTTATGAGCCAAAGAATGTTGGAGTTTTATAAAGTCTACAACGAGATAAAAACACCTTAAACAATCTGACTTTTCATCATAGAATCGAGAGATATAGTTTGATAGAATATCGAAACTTTCATGGTCTTGAAGGTTGCCCTCTAAATAAGATGCTATAAATTCGATTAATTTGCTTTCGTATTTGTGCTTAGATTCATATGAATCTGATTCATGAACTGAATTAATCGAGTGAGAACTATAATTAAATACATATTTGATACCTCTCTGATGATAGTCACTTAATGAATTCCATTCATTAATGCTGAATTGATTGTCCAATTTGATTAAATATTTTAGACAAAGGGAATAAATGCCAAACTCCCAATCAATAGGAAAGTTGAGCCCCTCTTTACTTGGAATTAAAGACTTGTCAAAAATCGATTGAATACTGATCATAGAATTGAGGTGAGAGCCAATTCCTTCAAAACAGTTCACAATTAGATCATGATCTTCTTGGTAATTGGATGGTTTGAGTTGACGTTGAAACAATCCTAAGAACTGTATAAGGGATTCGTAACTACTAAAAGGTATAAGACTCAATAATTGGTAAATTTTTTGTCGAAGTGCTTGATTAGGAGCTCCAAGTGGGCGAAGTAATTCAACTAATTGTTCTCGAGAAAACATATGATCTTTGATGACACCCTCGGATGCAATCTCAATCAAACAATCTAATGCTGCGGTTCTCACAGTATCGATAGGATCTAGTAATCGCTCAAGGGCAAAACTAACTGCTTTAGGGACCATTGTGGGATTATGAATAGATAAAATGCTCAAACTTGATAGACTACCAATGCGGGCTTGGGGATCTAAATCCTCGATACCAAAACTTAATCCACCTGTTACTTTGGAGGAAAGAACTTTATATTTGGTATCAGAAATTACATAATCACCCTGTGTCGGTTGGTAATCTCCATTCTCCTCGTCAAGGTTGGAAATTCCAGAAGTTGCATATTTAATTCCTTGGTTGTTAACATCTTTTTGATCGATATTATCTTTATTAGTTGGTTCTTCTTTTTGATTAGGATTTTGGATTCTATGATCAATGAATTCTCGATTTAACTCACTAGTTAAAAATTCTAAATGCTCTGACTGAAAATTTGAGAAATCATATGAAGGAAAGGTATTTGTCAAGGGACTGTTGTTTGATTTTTGAAGAGAACTCATCCATGGTGGATAATTATAACTTTGAATAATTTGCTGATCCCCATGATAGGCACCGTCAGGAAAATTGAATACAATCTTTCCAAGACTACCCAATATTAAAAACCCAAATTGACGTACTTTACTATCCCAGCATCTTGGTAAATAATATGTGATCCTTTTAAAAATTTCAATTCCAAACGTTGGTGGTGCTTGGTCTAACGGAGGGATTTGAAACTCAGATAATTTGTAATTTATACTGCTTTCTGAAAGCAAAATCGGATAGGTTGTACCAAAATAGTACAAAAGAAATAGTATATTAATTAATAAAGATGTGTTAGGATGTGGTGGAGGATTGATTGTATTTCGATGGAGGAGAAATAGTAAATATGGAAAAAGATCAAGTGGAAGTGAAATTCCCTGTAGGCACCCAGATATCAGACAATCTAGAATAAACTTTAAAATATTTAATATATAAACTTATGTTTATAATAAAATAATACCTTTTGAACATGGATATTATCACAATCCAACGCATTTTTAATTAACAATTCCAAATTCGAAGCAGGTAAACTACTAATCGAAAAAAATAGGTGATGTGGAGGTGGCCTAGCCAGGGATGTTGGTGATTTTATATATTGAATAATATAGTGTGTGATGATAGGATGGAAATTAGGGAATGAATTAGAAATTGAGTGTAATTTTGTTAACAAAAAACTTTCCATTGCTCTTAGAAGATAATTAGGATAGTTTAATGGTGGATGTGGATGATTAAAAGTTGGCAGAAGATTTAGTAGTGGCTGATAATTAGAATGACTTAGTGGTGAACGGGGTGTATCTAATCTCAGCAACAAGATCTCGACTAAGCTGAAAATCTGTTTGTGATAAATTTTTTGAATCATTAACTTGGGCAATATGTGAGTTAAGAAAAAAGTGAAATTCGGAGTTGGGTAGGTATGAGGCAAAAATGGAAACAAGGGACTAAGTTGAGTTATTGTCTAAATTCAGGAATTAGAAATAATATACGTTGAATTTAAATGCATCTTACTTCTATAACACGAGTTATATTATTATCATTTATCGTATCGACATCGACATGGTTAATTTCATTCCACTTAGTCTAAAAATTATTACTTGTTAATATACTTATATTACTCATCTTCAATTAAATATTTAAGGTAATGAAAAAAGTAGAATAAAAAATTGATTCAAAATTTCTAAACTTGGATTTTTTGTAAAAATTCATTTCAGAGGTAATAGAAGGACATTATTTTGAATTTACAATAATAAATATAATCTTTCATTTTATAGGCATGTAAATGACAAAAATGCGAATATTTTAAATATTTTAAATATTCATTCCTTAGTGGCCAATAAAAAAGTTATGAATATATATATGTATATTTTTCAAATAATTATAAAAATTAATTTGAATTAAAATTGATGTTATAAGAATATAAAAAGCAATTATAATCATAATAATTACCTCAAACCACCATCCTAGCCATTCTGATTCTGGAGCGTCTCGACTTGGTGTTACAACCGGTAAAGGAGAAGGATTGGTAATAGTAGAGTCTGATCCATTGGAAAGAGTCCTAAACAGAGATTAATAATAATTAAAAATCAAAGTATACAATTATACCGTTTTAAAGGTTTTGCCAATTCCATTAAATTATAAATTTAATATGATTTTATATTTAGGCTATATTTTATATCAATATTTGAATAATATTCTAATTATTAGACTAATAAATTAAAATTATTTTATTAATATGTTTTCAAGACGAATTATTGAAAAAATGATAAATGAAGAAAGTAGTGATGTAATTCAATTTTAAAATTTGATTATACTAATTAATTAATCAAAGTTTCATATCCATTAGCATTTAATTTATCAGTGTTTTGATAAAAATTGCACATTGATATATACTATAATTTATACACTATTTAGTTCTAAAATATAATTATATGATACATATACTCAAAATATAAAGCAGTTTTCTTAAATTTGGATATCAATACTATTTAATCAATTAATCAATCAAATCTATAATTCAATAAAAAATAAACGCCTTATGTGATCTCAATGTTTATAAAAATATTCAATAATATTTAAAAATGATAAAGTTAAAAAATATGAATATTGTCAATTTTAATTTTAGCTTTGGATAAATTATATTTCATTCCATTTTTAATAATTTTTTGTTTTCCTTAAAATTTATATTCCATAATTTATATGTTATAAAGAATTTAAGTCATGCTAATAATTTACAATTAACTCATATTCTTTTTTATCACTATTTGTAAATTATAATAGTTTAAAAAATAAAATATACTTCAAAAATTTAAAATAGTTATCTAAAATCATCAAAAAGGAAATATAATGTCCTTTAAATTGAAAACTTTGATGATATAATATATAAAATATACACTAATTCTATAATCAAAAAATATTTGTTTATTATATTATTAAAAAATAATTTCATTATTTTATACGTTGAGCATGTCATTAAGCGTTTGATTTATATATTATACTATCAAAATATTAAACATTATAAAATACAACCAAATGAGTCAATCATATTTAGTGAGACATAAAAACACGAAAATAATGAAATATTAAACCCATAATTATAAAATGAATAACATGAATTTAAATAATCTATTGCATTCATTAAACAATAATAAGATCAATTTTATAAATTACTATTAGTAAGCATAATTGAAGCCTGTTAAAAATTTAATTCTTATTCTAATATAGCTAGTTTTATTATATAATAGAACATGTCAGAAACTAAAGTCAGCCAATTTGATAATATCTACTTGGGTGTCTCTAATCATATCGGTAAGCTCAGAATGGCTGTGAGCGGTATTGGTTGGAAAGCTGCTCAAATCAACAAATTACACACCATTAAATCCGATGATATGGTCCGCTTTTATTGGATGCGCTGTATAAAACAATACGAACTTTCTATTGTAACTAAGGATGGAAATGTTGTGAGATTCTTAAATTTCCAGAGAGATGTAATTAATATTTTAAAAAATTTATATATTTATTTATGAAATTATTTAGGATTATGAAACCCTCAAAGATATTGTAAAAAGCTTTTATAAACAGAATATTGAATACAAGGAAATGAGCTTAAAGGGTTGGAATTGGGGTAAAGCTGAATTTGAAGGTATATTTAAAATGAAATACTATATTTATTTTCAATATTGAATTGTCATGAATATAGGCACAGATCTTGTATTTAACGTTGAAGAAAAACCTATGTTTGAAATTCCCCTCAACCAAGTAGCTAACACCAATCTTGTTGGAAAGAATGAAGTTAGTATTGAATTCTCTCAACCTGAAGATCCTGAGACTTCCAAGTCTAGAGGTAATGATATGGATGAGCTTGTTGAGATCCGTTTCTACATCCCTACCACTTCCAAGTCCAAAGATAAGAAAGATGATGAGAGCGACAGAGGCACTGATGAAGAACAGTCTGAAGAAGAAGAAGAAGAGGAAGAAGAAGAGCCAACTCAAACTCCCGCTGAAGTAAATATCATTTATTAATTTTGCTTTTTTTATATTAATCAACTTCGTTAGGTCTTTTATCAATCAATCAAATCCCGTGCTGATCTCACAACTTCTGGTGAGACTATTTGTATGTTCCCTGACACTCTTCTCCTTTTGCCTCGTGGTCGTTACGACATCGATATGTTTGCTACATTCTTAAGACTTCGAGGAAAGACTTACGATTATAAACTTTTATATAATCAAGTATTGAACTTATTTTTATTACCTAAACCCGATGATACTCTCGTAATGTTCATTTTGGAAATTGATCCTCCTTTGCGTCAAGGTCAAACCAGATACCCATTCTTGGTCCTTCAGTTTAACAAGGATGAAGAACTCGAGATGGACTTAACTTTTGATGAGTAATCACTATCTGAATACTGTTTCTTGAAATTTTCTAATTATTGAAATTTAGTGAACTTAATGAAAAGAATTTCAACGGTAAACTTGAAAAACACTATGATGCTCCCAAGCATGAAGTAGTCAGCAACGTTTTCCGTGCCATCACCAAGCGTAAGATTGCTCTTCCAGGAACCTACCGCAGTCATCACGGAGCTTATGCTTTTAAGGCCTCCTTCAAAGCTAATGAAGGTCTTATGTATCCCTTGGAAAAATGTATTATCTTTGCACCTAAACCCGTTGTCCTTATACCTTTGTCTGAAATTGCATCTGTTATGTTTTCTCGTGTGGGTGGTTCTTCAAGTGCTGGATCTCGTACTTTTGATATGAAGATCAATTTGAAGTCTGGTGTCAATCACCAATTCGCTAGTGTCAATCGGTAATAATTATTATTTTACAATAATTTAAATACCAAGTTATTAACTTATTTTTAGTGAGGAATACCCCTACATTGAAACTTATCTAAAAACCAAGAAAATTAAACTCATTGATGAAGCTCAGGAAGAGGTAATCAAATTCTCTCTTTTCTATATTAATTTTTCTAACTCGTTTCAATTTTAGTCTCTTCTCTATAAAGAATTGGGTGAAGACTCAGATGATTCAGATATTGTTGCCAAAGAAATAGCTGCTAGCGGAGGCGAAGAAGAAGACGAAAGCGAGGACGAAGATTTCATTGCTGGTAGCTCATCTTCCGAGTCTGAAATGACCGATGATGATGACGTAGATGATGATGATGATGATGAAGTTCCCGCAAAAAAGCAAAAGAAATAGATTCTATCATTCAGACTTCTAAATTACTTATATTGAACAATATTATAAGAAGTATGTTTTATTTTATCACTTGAATAAATTATGCATGTAAAACTTAAACCCATAACTATTTAACCAATTTCAATTTCAAACCTTTTACATTGAAATAAAATATTTGCACGCCTTTATGTTTATTATACTGTTGCCGCTATTTTTACATTTTATTTGAATAAATATGAACAACCTATTTAATTGAAATAAACTTAAATGAAACTAACTAATGATGAACCACCAATAGTTAATAGTATTAAAATAATTGGAGTTAAAGCACCCCATATATTCCAGCAACAAAAGTTCCAGAAAAAGAATGATAATATACTACAAATTGATGCTATTTGAATTTCCCTCTTTGCAGTAGTTTCCCAACTTTGATTGTCGAATTTACCCTCTGCGTGAGCATTTTCAGCTTTTAATCTTAGACTGACCTTTTTAATAAGTGAAACATAAGCATAAACAATTACAACAGTTACTGAAGTTAATATAGCTGGAATATAAAAAATACTAAAATAATTTAAGTAAAAAAATATCATACTTAATATGAATTAAGTACCTTTCAGTAACCAAAGGCTCATGGATAAAAGCATCCCAAACTTGATAAGTTTTAAATATATAGAAAGCAATAGCTATCCAAATTGCTTTAATTGCTCTTCTTTTAGTTTTTAAACTAAATCTAATACGTGGAAATGCCATTTTAAAAGTTTTGATTATTATACATCATTTAATTATTCATTTATTTAATATTAATTGACTAGTTTTCAAGTAATTCAAAATTTATGGGAATAAGAAAATTGTTAAATCATTTTTTATTCTTAATAATCATTTTATCTATTATTACTACCAAATATATCTTAATTTGATAAATAGATTAGATTTATATTTTTAAAATTTCAGTATTATTTAAATTGATAATATTATATTATTATTAACTAATCTCAAGCTTGAATGACAGTCAATTTCATATGTTTTCATTTTAACTAGCTAAAATTCTACAAAAAAATAAATATTTTTCAAGTTAGAAAAATCTTAACCATTATCTAATATTGAATAAATAATAGTATTATAATTAAAGTATATTCGTTGATAATTTAACTTTTATTAAAAGTTATTTATCAGCTAAAAAAAATAAATTTGGGAATTTTATGTGAATAATACAAAATCACCTGCCAATAATTAACCAAGTCAAGGATATTCACTTATTATTAATTAAATAATTTCAAACAACTAATAATCTTAACCAAATTTAGTTTCAAAAATGCGATTATTATAAAGTATTGCTGATATTTTTAGTTTATATGAATTGAAATGAATTAAAAATATCCTACATATTTTCAAAAAATATTTTCTACAAATAATATGCTTAATTTATCCCATGTTTTTCGTGAATAATGCCATAATGAAGGTTATAATTAATAGATTATAAACCATCAAAAAGGTACCTAATTTTCTCAATGAGATTACTCATATATCATTTCAACTGATAAATTAAAGTATGAAAGAGATATTAGAAGTTTCTAAATCCATAATTATTAGACATGATCAAAGGATAATCTTATATAAATAATACCATATATTCTCCAATCAATTAAGTATTATCCGTAATTTCCTTTTGCAAGATTAATTATCGCAATATGTGTATTGTTTAGATTGGATCTTTAGAATCAACACCTTAATCAGAATTTTATCAGGTAAATTACACTATTGATTTAAGTAAAATTGATATAATCAAGTATATTTAATTGAAGTTATTATTATTATTATTATTATTATTATTTAATATTAAAATATTTATATACTAAAATAATAGAAAAATTCAGTGTGAAAAAAAATATCATATTAATATATTCACATAATTATTCCATATTTAAAATCTATTTATATATTGGTAGATTATTGAAATGTTAAAAAAAATCTTTTAATTTAAACTATAAATACCACAAAAAATTATTTTAAAATAATTAAAAAAAATAAATTTTAGCTGAATTTTCGGTCACTTAATTCTTTTTAATTAACTTTCATAATAATAATAATAATACATACATACATATATATATATATATCATAATTATATTATTATAAGTAGTATTAATATTAAATTTTGACTTTGATTGATACTTAAATAATTATAGAAATAATAATGAATAATAAAACGATAAATAGTAGTACACCAATTATGAATAATAGTAATAATAATTATTATATTCAAGATCCAGAGGAAGAAGAGTTTGATTTATTAGACGAAATGTCTGATACCGAATTCGATTTTCACCACCAAACTTATCAGAAACCAAGTTGGAAACATAGACTCAAATCTATTATTAAATCCAAATTCATTCTGTCTAGAGATACTTGTATTGTGGGATTATTGATTGCTTCATGGTAATATAAATTATATACATAATATTAAGTGGTATTTATAAGAGATAGGTATGTATTCTCATTTGGACTGAGTTTGTATAATAAGTGGATGTTTGGTAAAGAACATTTTAACCTTAACTACCCTCTGTTGGTGACTTCAACGCATATGATTATGCAGTTCATTCTATCTCTGACAACTATCACCTTGGTTCCTAGTTTAAGGCCTAAAATACCAAAAATGAAGGATTACAGGTAATTACTAGAATAATATACTTTGAATAATTATTAACACTATATTTAGTACTAGAGTCTTACCCTGTGGTGTTACTACATCTTTAGATATTGGTTTATCTAATTTCAGTTTCAAAACTATTAGTCTCTCATTTTATAGTAATATTGACTCTATTTTATATTAGTATTAGATATTAATTCATTAAATTAGCCATGTGTAAATCTTCTTCCCTTGCATTTGTTTTATTATTTGCCTTCCTATTCAAATTAGAGAAACCCACGTGGCGTCTGATTGGCATTATAGCAATTATCAGTGTTGGTGTTTTATTAATGGTGCTAGACGAAAGCAAATTCGACTTGGTAGGATTCTTACTAGTGATGACTGCTACAATGTTTGGCGGTTTGCGCTGGTCGCTCACTCAAATTCTATTGCACAAGGAGTCGCTGGGAATGACGAATCCAGTTGCTTCACTCGTATTTTTAACTCCTGTTATGTTTTTCACACTTGTTATCCTATCAGCACCCATTGAACATCCTTGGGAATTGTTCCAAAAGCCCGAGTTCTTTGGAACTTTTTGGTTAGGTTTACGTACTTTGGGCTACATGTCAATTGGAGGTATTGCCGCATTCTTCATGATTATGAGTGAATTTGCTCTCATTTCCAAAACCTCCGTCATTACATTATCCGTAGCGGGTATTTTCAAAGAAGTTCTCACTCTAATCCTATCAGGTGCTATTTTTGGCGACAAGTTTACCATTGTGAATATTACAGGCCTAATCATTGCACTTTTCGGTATTACACTCTACAATCTCACCAAATTGAAATCTGGTCACACTGATCACCACCATGGCCATGACAAATTCGATCCTCTCCAAATCGAAGACGATCAGCACTTTGAAGAGTACGAACACTTGGCTCCTAACACAGCTCCAGGCATCAATATGGCACCCTTTGTCCCTCCCAAATCGAGACATTCCCTAGAAGAGAGTATTTCAATGCAAGCAAGGAGTCCCACCCATTGATTTTTTATTATCATTTATTTCACTCATCTCCTACATTTCAAAACATTTAATAACTTTATAGCTATGATATATTCTACAAATTAATTTTATATCATATTTAATAAAAAAATTTAGTTTTTATGTTTTTAATTAATCAATGATATTCAGTTTAATTTTATATTTATCCTAATTATTTTTGAATTATTATTAGAATTAAATTTTAAATAATATAATTAATAATTAATTAAATCAATATGAATGATAAAAAAATTTAATTATAAATTATGACAGAAGAATAATTAATTGATTAGATATAAATATAATAAATTAGCTATTTAAACAATTAAAAAGATTGAATAACAAAATTAATATAAAGGTACTGAATTGAAAAAAGTTGGGATGAACAGAGAGAGGTTCGAACTCTCGCCTCCGAAGAGACCACGGCCTTAACGTGGCGCCTTAGACCACTCGGCCATCTGTCCATGTGTAAGTTTAACAATCGTTACCTGATCATATCTTTTCAAACTCAAATTACCTACCAAGTCCCTCATTAACCAAATTGGGCCTTATCTGCATTCTACCAATCCACGTCTAAGTCGCTTCACTATTACTCAGTTGTTGCATACTTATATTTATATATTTTATTTAATTATAGGAACGACTTCTCCTTCTTACTCTTTCTCCTCTCATTTTTACACAAATCAATCTTTATCCTACTTCTAAAAACCATGCTTTTGGTATACTCAAGTAGCTGCCTATAGTTCCGCTTGTGTCATCTTTCATTATTCATTTTACACTCGTTCCTATTGATATTTTGTGATTCCATCCTCTTAGCATGCCGAATCCCCACATTGTCACTGTTGCTACTGGTCAAATCGCTCTTTGCAACGCCCCATTTACAAGTGATTCCCAGTTAGTAGGTACCATGCTTCACAATTTGGCTTAAAGAATGGCTGTGTCGGTGTCCTCGATGACACTTCAAGAGCTATATAGATCAAATTTTCAAAACATTTGATAATATTGAATATTTTTTTCTTTATTCCAAACAATTATATTTCATAATTTATTATTTAACATAATTTTAATAATAATTAATTAAAAATTATTTTTTTATATTTTTACTTTTTTTTAATTCTCTACAATTTATTCATCAATTTAATTCAAATTTTAAATAGTTTTTTTTTCAATTATATTATAAATAGTATTTCTCAACATATCTATCAATCTTATTATTTAATCCAATTTTATCATTTCATTAAAATTAATACTCTCAAACTTAATTGCTGGAAATAGGTTTAATTATTCAATTGACCTAGTTCTTAATTTAATCTAATAAAAATTTATAAATTAATAATCTCAGGAATTATTTCAATAACACTTGTAACACAATATTTGATGGCATAGAATTTCAAATTCCAAACTAATTGGGTGATAGTGATATTATAAGGAATTGACTTAGATTTGATATAATTTCAAAGATATATAGATGTGTATACATCATGAATGTTATGATTTAACTAATGAAGTATATGAAAAATCATTTTAATTTTTTAATTGCTATTTTTGCCATTATAATATTTTAAAATGCAATGGCAATTTAAGTTTCAAAACAGGATGAAATTTGATTACAAGGAAATTATGAATAGATTGCCAATTGGCAGGATTTAATTTTTGATAATTTGTTTATAATTGATGATGATAATATATATTAATAAAGGGAAATTTATTAGATTTTGGAGCTAATATCAACTTTTGTAACTTTTTGAAATATGATCAATATCATTCGCAGAGTTTGATGTATCAAATTCTATAAAAATTGTAGGTATAATGATTTCCACTTTAAATAAAAATTCTTTTATTTAAATTAGTATTTAGTATTAGTGATTCATGTAATTGATATCATTGTCAATTGAAAAAATATTGTACTATAGCCTATTATTCATACCTATTATTAATCATTAATAAACCACCACAATATACCAGAAAATCTGGATGTTTTTATTTCATGATAATATTAAAACAATTAAAATAATTCTCGCATATCTAAAATTAATTATCATTTAATTTGGCGTAAATCAATTGAATTTGGATAATTTTTTTATCAAATTTGTTTTTTTGAATATTGAATAATGATTTAAGTTAGTATTTAATTTATATTGAAACATAACTATAATATAAGAGAGATATATTATTGAATTCTTATTGTAAAAAGTATATTAGATAATTTTCAAAATCAAAATACTAATTATTCACAGATAGAACACTACAAAAACATTAAAGATAATCAATCAAAAAATAATCCAAAAAAGAATCAACTATGTGAAAATCCAAATTTCCCTTGGATATAATACGCAGGAATTGTAAGGTTACAAAAGGTGGAATCTCACTAAAAAAATTGTTAATCCCTCATTAAATTAGTATTTTGTGTGATGTGTATTTATTTGAAATTAAGGAAAAGTCACTGTGTCTGTAATAATATTATTGTAGTGAATATAGTATATTTATAAGATTATCAATATTGATAGTATTATTCAATCAAAATTATGATAATAAAAAGTGGAAGAATATTATGTATTACTATTAACTATGTAAGTGAAATATTATAAAGCGAGGTATAATTTAAATAATTAAAAAATTATTTATTAATAAAAAACTTTGGAATAATTATTAATAAATCAAAATTTTAATAATTTTTAAAACACTGTATTATATATGGAAAGATTAAAATTAAAATAATAATATTAAATAGTTATAATATTACAAAATGACCGAAAAAGGGATTAGTATTGATGCTGAGACTTATTCGTTGGGATTTTGGAACACTTGGTTGAGAGGATTGCCATCGACTGCTTTACCGGCGGCCTTGCGAGCGTTGGAAGCTTCTTGGGCAATTTCTCTCAATTTGGCACTGGTAGCTTCTCCCGTTTGAGCAACCAATGAGGCGAACACACCGTCAGGTTTGTCTAAGAGGCGGATGGGTTCGTCGAATTCCATAACCTTACCACCGTCCATGACAAGTACTTTGTCACTTTCAATAATGGTGTTCAATCTGTGGGCAATAGTCAAAACG
The DNA here is from genome assembly GCA_000697335.1 of Conidiobolus incongruus B7586. Lineage (NCBI taxonomy): Eukaryota > Fungi > Entomophthoromycota > Entomophthoromycetes > Entomophthorales > Conidiobolaceae > Conidiobolus > Conidiobolus incongruus. Next base: position 9,298 of record JNEM01007052.1, on the reverse strand, counting down.
GTCATTTCGGAGAAGTTCTCCTTGATGGCGTTTTGGATCAACAAATCGGTGGCCATATCAATAGCAGCAGTAGCTTCGTCAAGGACGAGAATCTTAGTGTTGGACAAAATGGCACGAGCAATACAGAACAATTGTCTTTGACCAAGAGAGAAGTTCTTGCCGTTTTCAATGACTTCGGAATCCAATTGGGAGGGCATGGACTTGATCTTCTCACCAAGATGCACAGAATTCAAAGCCTTCCAGATCTGTTCATCGGTACAATTGTTGAAAGGATCGAGATTGGAACGGATGGTACCGACGAAGAGAACAGGTTCTTGAGGAATGATGGCAACCTTGGTTCTGAGATCTCTGAGACCAATCTTGGAGATATCAACACCATCAATCAAAATTTGACCTTCAGCAGCTTCGACAATACGAAGAAGAGAAATCAAAAGGGTGGATTTACCTGAACCAGTACGACCGACAATACCAATCTTTTCCTTGGGATTGATGGTGAAAGAGACATTCTTGAGAACATTAACGCCGAGTTTGTGGTATCTGAGGACAATATTCTTGAATTCAATGACACCATGAGGTGGCCAAGAGGCAGGGGGACGAGTTTCAGGGATTTCTTCGGGAGCTTCCTCAGGGATTTCATTACCGTAGTACACCAGCTGACCAACGGAACTCATTTGAGCTTGAACGTCACCAATCATTCTAATAGTCCACTGAAGGAACACAAGCATCTGTAAGGCGTTAGAGAGGGCGAGACCAGCGTTGGCAGAGAAGGCATTAGCTTCAACAATGGCAGCACGACTATTACCTACAGGTCTTGTGATGACAATGAATAATGCAGTACCATACACAATGAATGATGATACAACGTCGAGATAGAATGCAACCCAGGTCTTGGTAGTTTGCAAAGCATAGAGATTTTGGTGATTGACATCTAACAAGTTCAAGTTCAAAGAGTCAAATCGCTTTTGGCAGTGGTAGGCACGGATACTGAAAAGACCTTCAAGGGTAGCAGTCAAGTGAGCATAAATTGGAGGTCTTGTGATAGCATCAAGTTGCTTCAATTTGGTTTCAGCAGGGCTAGAGTACCATACGAAGATAGCAGAGAGAATCAACCAGCCAACAATGTAGACAAAATTGTACCATATGACGACAGCTGAAATCAAAACAAGAGCACCAAGGGCAAGAGGAGCATATTGAAGAGATTGCATAAGAGCATCGGGCATAGTATCATCAACACAGAATTGATGCTTAGAAAAAGCGGACAAGATACGACCAATGGGAGTAGTGTCGAAGAAACCCATAGGAGCGCGCATAACGGAGCGGAACATATCATCGTGGAGGACGTGAGCCTTCTTAGCACCTTCATAAGCGAAGAGGAGACCACGAGTAAGGACACCAAGTGTAAAGCAAACAACAAAAATAGCATAAACACCCAAATAGACAGCATCAGTGGTCTTGATTGTGTTAGGAATCCATAATCTCAACCAGAAATCGGAAGCGATACGAATGCAGTGAACAAAGAAGAAATAGATACCAATGAAAGCAGAGAAGAGAATACCAGAACCAGCAGTCATGTAAAGGACAACATCTCTGAAACCCATCTTGGTGGCAGAACGATCTTCTTCAACCAAAGCACCGCTCTTAGGCCCGTCGGAATCCGCGGCCTTTTCTTCAACCTTAGCAGGAGCAGCCTTTTCTTCGGCAATCTTTACCAAGGCTTCATCAACCATGGAGTGGATGGCTCCTTCGTTACGTTGAATGGTGGATGCAACGTCATGTGATCTACCACCATTGCTAATAACAGAGAGTTGATTACGTTCAATGAGGGAAGAAACAGTCAATTCGTTAATATCGCGGACATCGGAGCGGACAGTGAGTTGAGCACGATCTTGGACAGTCAATTGATTCATGACAGCGGCAGCAGGTTGAGACTTTTCAGTAGAATTGGCAGGAGGGTGTTCGATTTCAATTTCGTCACCTTCTTCACCGGAAGCGACATGAGAAGTGATTAAAGTAGCAAATTCGGAATCAGTGGCCATCAAGTGGTCGAAAGTGCCCATCTTGGAGATAACACCATCTTTCATCACAATAACACGGTCACACTGAGGAAGATATTGCAATTGATGGGTAACGAAGATAACAGTCTTATCATGGAAGTGTTCCTTGATACACTTTTCAAAAATGTGACGACCGACATTCTGATCAACAGCACTGAGGGGATCATCCAAAAGAATAATATCACCATCATTGTAAACAGCACGAGCTAAGGAAACACGTTGTCTTTGGCCACCGGAAAGATTGGAACCACGTTCAGCAATTTCAGTTTGATCACCAGCAACCAAAAGTTCCAAATCTCTAGTTAAAGCAGAAACATAAATAGTTTTATCATAGAGCTTTTGATCGAATTCCTTTCCGAACACAATGTTATCTTTGAGTAACATGTTCAAAATCCAAGCTTCTTGAGGCACATAAGAGATTTGACCATAGACTTTGGTGGGAGATCCTTTTGTTTGACGCATTTGACCGAGAAGGGCAGCAAGAAGGGTGGATTTACCGGAACCGACATCGCCAACGACAGCAACGAGTTCACCCTTCTTGACAGTTAAAGATAAATCATTCAAGAATGAAGGATAGTCATCGGATTCTTCCCAGGAGAAACTGGAGTTTTCAATCACAATGGCATTGTCAGGATCATCGTCCTTGTTCAAGGGCTTCAATCCTTCAACTTCTAATCTAGTGAAAAAATCATTTAAACGCACGAAAGCCAATTTGGACCCGGCGTAACTCTTGACAGAGAGGGGCAACATCAAGAATGGATAACGGAGAGTGTTGAAAACTGAAAGCACAGTGAATGAAATACTAGAAGTCAATGGGTTTCCGGTGTAGCGGTAGCAAGCGAGACATAACAAGGCAACAACGACAGGAACGGCGAATACGACAGCAAAATTAATTGCCTTAAGTTTCATGGTCTTCTTGACCAATTCGACTTCTCTCTTACGAATTTCATTGATCTTCTTGGAGAAAGGTTGTTCCCAAGCGTAGAATTTGATCAATTTGATGGCTGTTAGGATTTCACTCATTAAGTGGACACGATGGGTGGTTACTTCGGTATTATCAACCTGTAATTTGGATGTTAAACTGCCCAAATACATTTGAAGTGGTAATAATAGAAGCACGATACCCAATGCAATAAAAGCAGAGTATCCAATTAACACGAATGATAATACAATGATCAGTGTAGCTTCAACAAAAGCGGACCAGAGGTAGTGGAAGTTGGTAACAGCATCAGTAACTCTTGAAACATCAGTAGTGAGAATATTGATGACTTCACCAGCACCACCTTTAATGCGGAATAACATGAGTGATTTACGATATACTAAAACAGTTAAAGAGGATTTGATCTGGATACTGATACGAGCACATTGACCATAAAGTTGATGAATGGATACGGAACTGAATAATGAAGATAGGAGAAGAGCGATTGCCCATAAATGACCGGCGGATGCAGGTCTGGTGGGGTCGGATAAGAAATCTAAACTCTTCATTAAGAAGTAGTAAGCGCCTAACCAGGTGAATACAGCCCAAAGTAACTTCCAAAGACCTACTAAGGAGTAAGTTACACCGTAGATCTTGAAGAGGGCTCTAAGAATGCTGGGGGGACGATTCTTGTTGGCTAACTCTTGCTTCCATACTTCTTCAAGGGCGTCTCCGTTGATTTTAGCAGTTTCGGAGTTGGCAAGTTTGAGGTTGATATTCTTGAGATCAGTATTTCGGATCTGGTACACGAGACGGAACACCCAGAAATAGATCCAGTCGGATATGAAAAAAGCACCTGACAGTTTATAGGGCTTCATTATTTTAAAATATTAAATTAAATAAATATTAATGTGTATTTTATATGATCAGGAGAAGTGAAAAGAAAGAGTTAAAGAAATGAATTAATTAAAATTTGCCGAATAATAATTAGTAAAGATCACCCTAACTCTCGATTAATCAAATTGGTAATTAAGGAAGATAATTTCACAGTGCGGACAACTAGCTTAATTTATAGGATTCCAGTTGTTTAATTGCAAATTAAAAGTTTTGAGGGGTTTTGCCAAACAATCGTTCAATAAGGGGTATTGATTTTGAGACTGCGTGTGATTGGCCCATTTATCCAATCTAGTTGATTGATATTGGTTTGGGCTAATGGATACAGACGTATTCTTAGTTCATACTAGGAATCTGTATTTCATTGCTAAACAAAAAATGATTCATAGATAGGATTTATGATATCCTGAATCCGATCCCTTTAACATCATACTAATTATTTTCATTAATCTATTACGGCCATTACTCTGATTTCATTACACCCATTCCAATTACTAATTTACACCGCATCAATTGGCTAATGTACACAACAGCATAAAATCATAGTACAATCTTATGCTATCCACTCGCACTAAATCATACCACGACCCTTCATATCATTAAACTAGTAACATCCCAGTATTCTAGTCCATGACGAGCTCCTAGTACCCCTATTCATTTAAAATTAATAGTACTAAACCATCTACTAATTCATCTTTATAAAATCATCCAAGTTAAACTCAAATCTCCCATACCCGTTACAAAGATATGAATCTACCCAGAATCTAATTATGGCAAATTCAACCTTGTGCTCATAACCAGTACATTCCATTCTGTCATACTTCAAAATTAAATAGAATTCAATTTTTATTAAATATGTGATAATTCTAATATTATTTCCCTTTGAGGTCTTATGTCACTAAATAATATTTTTTTTAATATTAATCTGATCGCTAATAATACTTAAATTAAGGATATATTGATAATAATGGATTATCGATTTTATCTTTTAACTAAATTTTAAGAATGTTAATTTTTAACTATTTTGTATTTAATATTAAATTATAAAAAAAAAATAATATAAATATCTCAATTGATAGGAAAATAACATGATGTATGAATATTGATTATATTGATTTTTGTTGATATTCTTATATTATAAAAGCTCTGTTAAAAATTTTACCACGTGAATCTAAGATTTTTTAATAATATTTTAATGGTATTAATTAAAAAGACGCTTAATATTAATTTAAAACTAAAATAATAACAAAAAACGTGGTAAAAGCTTTATCCAAGAACCGAGTTGAATTCTTTAAAATTCAATCCAAGTGAAAAACTAAAGAAATTATTCCAGTTTATTTACACTATGCAATTAAATTACAAAAATATTTCAAGGATGGTGATGAATATTGCAACAAATTCCCTAACATGTTAAAAAATTTCTGATGACTATTACTCAGGTATCCACCCATCAAAACATCATAAATTGTACCCTTTACTCAATTCAGTTAATTTGAGTTGAAATTTGAATAAATATTAAAGCGGGGGCCTTTAGGAAATTTTCTAGAACGTATAATTGTTGATATTTGAGTTATTATTCAATGGTTTTATTATTAATATGCATGATATAGTTAAAGGATTATTTTTAAGTATATATATATTAATTATAAGATAATATTAAGTTAAGAAATGTTTTTTAAACTTTAGTAATATTAATCATCACTTATGATAATATATAATAAGAATTAAAAGAGGTAAACCACGTTTAAAAAATATTTCAGGGTTATATTGAATTTATGTAAATAATTTACTCCGAAAATATTTATCCAAAGTAAAACAATATTGTTTTGAATTAAAAAAAATCTAGTAGTATCGATTATGCGGCGAAAATCAAAATATTTTGATGATGATTTGTATGGTAAAATTCTAGTTTTATAAAAGTTTGGGAGTTGTTATGGGGCTGTAAATATATGAAATCCAAATTAGGATCTTTTTGTATTTTTTCACTTTGCATCTTTATTTTACAAGCTATTAATAATTTAATATACTGTTATCAATCATTTTATTCTTCTTATAATCAAGTATTAAGTATTTCATACAAAGCTAAAAAGAAATTAATTCACCTAAATACACTTCCGATCCAATGTCACCAATTTCGCTAGTAATTATTTCAATCAGTTTCAATTTCTGCAAATGTTTAACTTCTAAACAATAAACTTGTAAACAAACCAAAAAATTTATCAAATTTACTAAACCAAGTAAAATTTCATAATTTTCAAAATTTCATCAAATATTATCTAATATGATGATAGCTGTTGTGATAATTTATATAAATATTATCGAAAGGCTATTCACTTTATTAGATAAGAATTCTACTCTAAAAATTGTGGTAGATTTTCTTAAATTTACCGATATTCAAATATAAACAAAGATTTTTAATATAATTTATAATTTAGGAAATTAATAATAATCTTAGATCTTTGATTATTAAGATAATTCCTTAAGTTAAAGGGAAATTAATATGAATTCATGTTAGTTTGATAGTCTTTGTAAATATATTCAATTGAAAATTATTCATTATTCTTTAGGTTAATATGAAATAGATTTTAATCACTTTGTAAATCTGTATTATCTGTAGATCTATCATAACACACATATTTTTGAAAAAAAATTCAATTTATCTATCGGAATTTAATAAATTAATTTTTTTGTTTGATTTGTATACAATATAATCTAATAGGTTAAATTTGAAATTAATTAACTATATTAAATATTATTTTTTTTCTATATCCTTAATCCTAACATTCATAACTTAGATCCATTTAATTCCCAATCTTTTCAAAAAATCTGTTTTCTTAATCAACTTAAAAATGACCATCTTATATATAGTATAGTTTACGATACCTTGAAGTTTATTAGTTGCATTTTAATTTATCATTGAATATATTTAGATTAGCTATACATTGATTTAGAATATTCTTATAGTGTCTATTTGGCCACGCATCTGTGACCACACTCTGGTGATGTATTGTTTGACTTGTATTTTTCTTAAAATTGGTTTCTTTGATTTCAATTTAATTTACATAACATTCCAATTCTAAAACTATAATTATTATCAACTGATAACCTTTCGACAATTAAATTTTTAATATAATAAATTAAGGTTATTGTACAACAGTACTAATGCAATATGAAAACCAATTTTAAGCTAAATTTTGTGCCAATTTACATAATTTTAACCAGTATTTAACTGGAAATTTAATCAGATTTTTACTTGAAAATTATCCAATTGGCAATTATCTAGAAATTCTTTGCATCATCCGAATATCTAGCCAACCTGGGATTGCTTGTATTAATCTTGCTTGGATGTAAAACTTTAAATTTTGATTAATATCGCTTATTTTAGATCTTGATGGAGTCCTTATTGATTTATATAGAGGTACATACGGCAGTGTAAGTAATACTTGAGGGGACAAACTAATAAAATGTACTTTTCAAAATTAAACTATAGTGGTATCTTCATTAATTTCAATTCCCCATTAATAATAAATCTAGAAACAAAACAAAATCTACCAATTTATATAAATATTCCGAAAGTAAACCAAATATAGAATTAATTATATCATAACTTTCATTTAAAAATATTATATAAATTATCGTTTATAATACAATGAAATTTTATTATGTTTAAAGGTTGAAATAATGACGAAGTATTCTCAAATAATTCTCATTTCATTCATATTTAATTATCACCCATAGCCATTCATCCAATTATTATCATATTGTTCGATTAGTGATGATATCATTGTATTTAGGGTTTAACATCCTTATATTATTGATAAATTAAATTGTTGAGTTAATAGTTGATTTTTTAATGGTATGATTGATTAAATTGAAATAGAATGATTCAAATTTATAGTGGGTGAATAAAAATTTTAATATTTTGTTGACATATATAACGAGTATTTAATAGTTTTAAAGGCGTAGTAGAATTAGTTCAAATATTCAAAAATAAGTAACAGTATTCAAATCATATCAATCAAAAATTTATGTATATCAATACTCAACCAAATTGAGCTTTTTAAAACTATTTTATTATATGATCATATTCTAAAAATTAAGAAACAAATTATTATATAAATTTGATTTTAATTTATTTCACCTATATACAAAAAAATTGAAGCTTGGAAATTACAAATGACGAAATATATATCTTAGTAATTAGTATATAGTATTTTGATTATATAATATTATCGTTTTTAAGTAATATACATTAATATTGTTGACTTTGATAAATATTGCAGTTGATTGTATTTTCATTATGTTATATGTCACGCTACTGGTTTATAACTAATATCAATTAAAACTAATAAAGATGTAAATGTTTTAATAATTCAAAAATTCTGAATCATATTTGTACAAATTAATTTTGATTAATTTTTTTCTAAATTAATTATACACAATATTATTTTGTTAATTTATATTACTATTTTAATAATTAATTAAAGAATTTAGGTTGAAATATTATTGAACGTGGTGAAAATTGTTTATTAACTATCTTGAATTCGACGACATGTTTATTATCTTAAAAATTAATACAGCGATCAAAAATTATATTCTTTAAAGCTTTCATTTTTGCATTATTCAATATTATGCTTAGATTTCAATATATTAAATATTGTAATAGATTTTATTATCACTGCTATTAAATAACTTTCTGTGATATTGTTTTAAATTTTCTTATTTAAATTAATTAGTTACAAATCAATTAAATCAAATAATATTACATTAATTACCGCATAAAAATTATATAAATATTAGGTAATATATTTAATTTATATATTTGTTTAAAATAATTGGAAATATCATTTGAGAAATTTCGGAATTATAAATCCTAATAATAAAATAGGAAAAATTAAAAAAAAATATTTGGTGCATCATATTCCCTTGATATAATAATTATATTTTTAGAAAGAACATGGTATATGATCATAATAAATGAAAGAATTTTTTTTAAAATATCAAAATATTCTTCAAATTGATTATTTAAAATTTTTGACTTAAGATCTCCAAATGTCCTAAAATAGAACTAGTATTTATTAAAAAACCATTCAATACTCACTTATTATACCAATAATTATTTATTCATATTCAAAATTTTTAATTTTATTAAGTTGGAAATAATATTAAATTATAATTAAAATATTTTTATTTGACCCCAGTTTAATTGTATTAATAGAATTCATTAAAAAATTGAATAATAATATGTTGAATTTATAGAAATAACTAAATATTTAATATTTCTTTTAATTTTAAATTATTATGATATTTTTTAAAAATTCAAATTTTTATAAATTTTTTAAGATTTAATTTACAAAAATGGAAAAATAATAAAAAATTAAAATTCTTTTTTAATATTCATAATTTTTAATTATATTTTTGATAAATTTTA
>JNEM01007050.1:0-13278 GCA_000697335.1 Conidiobolus incongruus B7586 | reverse complement strand
GTGTGGAGCTTGTCTCGAAGTCACTAACACTGATAACAACAAATCAGTCATTGTCAATGTAGCTGATATTTGTAGTGGATGTGGAGCAAGTGATCTTAATATCAATGCCAATGCTTTCCAATTAATTGGTGATCCTGCATCAGGAAATGTCCCTATCACTTGGAAGCAAGTCAGATGTCCTAACATTAATGGAAATCTCCAATATCGCTGGCAAGCTGGAAGTAACGAATGGTGGGCTGGTTTACAAATCTTAAACTCAGCTCAAGCTATTAAGAGTATTGAAATCAATGTCAATGGACAATGGAAACCAGCTTCTAGAAACAACAATAACATTTGGATTATTAATGGAGCAACTAATCCAGCTAACATTCGAATCACTGGTATGGATGGCAAAGTTGTACAAGATGAATCTGTCAAGGTCCTAGCAGATGGTGGTAATGTGCTCAGCAGTGGCCAACTTTAAATGTATTTAAATTTATTTAAAAATTGGTTTTAATACCTAATAATTCTTTTAATAATTCGTCTTAATATAATTTTTATATTTCAAATTTTGATCAAATTGAATTAGTAATTTTTAAATATGATTGTTAATGAATTATATAACATTAAGATTCATTTCATAATTAAATTTGAATCAATTTAATTTTATTTTTATAAACTAAATTATTAAAATACTATTATCCTAAAATTAATATTTAATTATGAATTTTATAAAAATATTTTAAAAATTTTAAAATATTACCAAGTTTTTTATATATAATTTTTATGATAAATTTATAGATTTAGTCAAATATATATATATATATATATAATGTTGCGGATTGGGAGGTCCGCTCGCCATTCAACTTTAACCGTCCGTCATGATTCCGAATGTAATCCACTCACAAATACCAGACACAATCCTTGCACAATGGAAAATTCCAATTTATATCAGTAATTTGAGTTTCAACACATTGGCGAAGGACTAGCCATTATAAAATAGTCACTGGGCACCTATTCGCTCAGGGATCACCTTGACCAGGGCCAAGTTCAACCCTTTGATATTTTAATAAAACCTTTTAAAGTATCCCGTTAGTCGTCCTTAACCCGTTTTATCGAACTAAGCGATCTTTATTGCAAATTTACTTTCTAGAAGACATGTAATACTATAAAAAGGAATATAATAATAAATCGTTCATAAATTTCAAGCTTTTTATTGCTATAATAATATTTATAATACTTTTTTTATAAGTTTGGATAGTAACATAAGCGTGAATTTTGAAAATCCTAGATACTTATTACTATACTATAATTTATGTAATTAAAAGTTAAATTTGATTTGTATAAATGAAAACTAATAAGATTTTTTTAAAATGATTTCAATACTAAAATATTTTATTATATATATATATATTATTAACCAAAAATTTTTTAAGAAAATCATGATTTTATTCATATATATATATAATATTTGAAGAATTTGGATAATTGCTTTTATGATATAGTTGAAAAAGATTTTTAATTTCCCAATTTGAATTATTATTTGTTAATAAATTTGATTATTCAAATAAATTAGAATTGAAAAAAGTTTCCACTAGATTGCGGATCCACGCATATTGTACCTGAAAAAACAGTTTGTTGAGTAAAATATGATATAATAATAAATTACATGACATATATTTATTCAAAATTTGAGGATTTATATACTTTATTATAATTGAATGTGTCAAAATTAATAAACAAAATTTTAATTGAAATCAATTTATACATCATATCAAATATTGCTTCATCTATTCTATAATTGAATTATACTGATATCAACAGAATATATGTAGAATTTTAATCAAGTTTCAATTCAACAATAAAAGGATGAACAGCCAATTATTGATACTAATTCAAACTTTTAGTTATTCATTTACATAATAATTTATGAAAATAAAATATTTGATAAACTATTTAAATATCATTATAATTGAACTATTAATAGAAAGAAGTGATTAGTTTCTAGATGACTAATAAAACATATTAATTTTAATTTTAAATCGAATACTCTTTTAAAATTATCATGGAATCTGTTAATAAAATTTTCTTTAAGAAGTTTGAAAATAAAAATCCGATTAATATAAGAATTTTCAAATATTTACCAAATTGATTCAAAACATGTACCCAATGAGTTATTACATATAAGTATATCCTTATGCATAAATTTTTCAAATTCACCTTTGATTAAAATTGATAAATTTAAAATTTATGAGATAAATAATTTTAAAAGTTGTAAAATTACCATTTATATCAAATAATAGTTTCAAATATTAATTTAATCAACATAATTTCAATAATAACGTTTTATGATAACTTCACCAACTTATTGATTAATAAGGTGAAACATACCATAATTTGCGAATTCTATAAGGCAAATGTGATTCCTAGATTCTACAATAACATATCTCTTTAATTTAGAAACATTTATTATTTGATTATTCGCATTTAAAATTTATTGATTTTTATCAATATAACGCAAATAGTGCTATCAAAAATTAATTGAATAATTTTAATTAGAGATAATATTTTCTTTATTTCATTAAAATTTAATAGATGAAATATAATTTTCACTTGCTATTTTAAGCAAATTAAAAACTAACACCAAATTCTTCACTATCAATTGATATAAACAATAATACTGAATTAATGCTTCGAATATTTTATTATTTATATTTAAAATGATATTAAATGTCTCCAATGGCAATTGATATCTTGTATTATATTGAAAAAATATTTTTAATTTTGAATATTAAATGCTTAAAATCACTCAATTACCTCCGAAATTTCATTAATTAAATTTGATTTAGTATATATTATTATTATTATTATTATTATTATTTTGAGTTGATTATTTCCTAAATTTTAATTACTCATTAATTAAGGTTAATGCTAATAATATGTTTAATTAGTATAAATTCATGTCTAACAAGTATTTATAATTTTACAATTGAAAATATTGTAAAAAATGCTGATTATTTATATTAACAGCTTTATCAATAAAGTTTCATTAAATCTTACTTCTTCAATTATATCAAATATTTTTAATTTCAAAATCAAATATTAGTAATTATATTATTTTTTGAAATAGCAGAAGAATAAATTGAATTATATTGGAAAAACAATAATAAAGGATATATAGTGAAATATTTAAATTTAACAATATCATGAGAATTTATTTTACTCATATATATATCTCAAATATTAATATTTATTGGTAAATATAAAGAAAAATTAAATTTTTAAATTTTTATATTGATTAAACATGGATTATCAGAACTAATTAATTAATATTTTATTTATTTATTTATTGAAAATAAATTAAAATCTTGAACCATATATATAACAATATTGAATATTTATCTTTTATTATTAATATTGATGAATAAAATAGAAAATATATTAACATAATGATATTAATAATGGTTATAATATTGTCATTTTTATAATTATTTAATAATTTGATACCTTTATAATTTATTTATAAAATATATAATCAACTAAAAACTTAATTGATCAAAATATATTTTAATTATTATAAAATGTAATAAATTAAAGAAATAACCAATAATCTTATAAAAAAATTTTTAAATTTACTTAGCTAATACCATAGTTAATTGAATCTGTATGATAATTATACTATAATATAATATTTTAAGCAAGTTTTAAAAACAATGATAATATTAAATTCACTTCAAAAAAAGAAACATAGTGAAATTTCTTAAACTTTAAGTATTACAATTCATTTAAAAGTATACACAAAAGTTGCTACTTATTGATAAATAGTTCAACATCATATTAATATTATACTTATATTTGATTGAAACGAAAATAAATCACACAATGATAATATTCCTTTTCGCATTATACATTACTATTAAGCATCGGAAATCACGAATATTCATAACTACAATAATATTATAAAAATTTGAATATTCAATAATTTTAATTACTTAAAATAGATATTAATCCGAATAATAATAATAATATATAATATAATAATGTTTAATATTAAATAAAAATGTAATACATATTTAATCAATTAACTATGTTAATTAGGTTTTAATTTTTATTATTTCTAAATTATAATTATTTAAAAAAATATTTAATACCTTATAGGAAAAATCATTTTGATAAATTAATTTATTTTAAAGTATTTGGTCCGAGAACTTGAAAATAAAAAGCTAAAGCTACTTTATAGAATTAAGAGTTATCCAATAAAATAATCCTAATTTAACAAAATAAAATTGATTTCTTATCATATATGGATATGTTAATATAATGCAAAATGAGGTGGTAATGAGTAAATAATAATTGGATAAAAAATTGATTTAGATATATATAGCGAAATATTCAATTTAGTTTTCAAAATTCACTTAAATTTTGATTAAAGGTATAGGCAAATTGTAAACCAATTAAAATATCTAAATTATTTAATCTAATCATTGTTAATATGTATAAATAAATATATTATTAATAAAAAATTAAAATAAAATAGATTTCTATTAATATTATATATTACAAAATTATTTATAAATTAAAATTAATATAAGCTGAAATATAATAATAATTATAATAAATATTTAAATCATAAGATTCGGATAGTAATTAAATTTTAGAAATTTTTCAAAAAAAAAAAGAATATTATAAATTTATTCAATTTTATTAAATAATATTATTATTTGACACTTAACAATTTTAGTAATATGAAAACCCCCTTTTTTTATCTAAATTTCTCAGGTTCGGATGTTACACAAAAATTATATTAAAAGATTTAGCCAACTGACCAATCACAAGTGTTTGTATAATTATCTTTTGCAAATTGGGTGCTATGGATGATGAAACCGATTATATTAAATTGGGATTTTGAGTAATATAAAAGTGATGGATTCGAGTCATGGTCAAAGAATAAACTTTTATTTGTAATCGTGATGGTTAATACAATCCCTTGCGAGATCTATTCTTACGATCAGTTGATTAAATATTTGAAAAGAATCAACTTTTTTGAGTCAACTGGTGCTAATGTTAATGAATTACCAAAGCCCACTTATGATACCTTGAAAAGCATCGCTGAATGCCATACTCGCTCAATCCCTTTCGGTAATTTGAGTTTCCATTACTATCATAAGCTCACTCAACCCAAGGGTAATACTCCCACACATCCCTTCGACAAGCTCACCACTCAGGGCGTGAGTATCAATCATCAGGATATGTTCACTAAGGTCATTGAAGAAGAGAGAGATGGCTGCTGCTTTGAAAATAATGTTTTAGCTTATTGGATTCTCAGATGTCTGGGATTCGAATGCTATTTATTGGGCGGACGTGGAGTTGATTATGGATTATGGCAAGAGAATAGAACTATCCATGTGGCTCCTCTTAACCACGCTTTTATCTTAATTAATCTTGAGGGTGAGGAATACATACTCGATCTTGGCTTACATCTCGGTTCCACTGCCACTCCCATTAAACTCCAATTGGATTTGGTACAAGAATCTTCAAACTTGACCCAACATCGCATTGTTCAAAGACCTTATCCCGAAGTTATTGAACAAACACAATCCAGCAAATACGATCCGTATGTCCTTGAAGTAAGACACTCTCCCATCCCTGGTAAAAAGCTCAATGCCAGAAATGAATGGTGTCCTTTACATTACTTCCAACCCAAACCCGTTTATATTTCTGATGTTGAAATCATGAACAATCAAATATTATCAGATCCACAAAATGTATTCTACAAACTCAATTTTATGGCAATCAATACTCCTAAAGG
Organism: Conidiobolus incongruus B7586; assembly: GCA_000697335.1. Lineage (NCBI taxonomy): Eukaryota > Fungi > Entomophthoromycota > Entomophthoromycetes > Entomophthorales > Conidiobolaceae > Conidiobolus > Conidiobolus incongruus. Next base: position 7,490 of record JNEM01007050.1, on the reverse strand, counting down.
GTACATCATGTATCTCAACGGAACTATCAAAACATATACAGCAGAAGGTAGCGAAACTATAGTCACTAAAGATTTTGAACACAGAAAAGAGTGCTTTTTAAAGTATTTTAATGTAAAATTACCTGAAGAAGATTGTGAATATATCAAAATTGAAAATCATTGAAAATTTATTTAAATTATAAAAATCAAAATAAATGAAATATAAATTCAATATTATACTCTTATTTTTTTAACAAAAATTACTCAATTGAAAATTTTCTTGATTAATACTTGATTTATCATCACTTAATACACTATTGATTATTAATTCCTGATTGTTGTACTCCACATGCATTGTAAAGAAGTCAAAATTGAAACAAATAACAATTTTATTAAGTGGATTAAATTCAACAGGTGGGGAAATTAAATTTTAGTGGAGAAAAATTTTTTAAAATTTTCTCACCTTTTACCGATTATTCAAAAAATTTTTTTTAATTTATATAAAAATTTAATTAATATTTTTAATAGATTATATTATTTAAATTAATATTTTTTTTAAAAAGCTATATTGGTAATTTATTTAAATTTGAATTTACTAGCAAAATCAAATTAAAGATCTCAATATAATATTTATCATATTATATTGTTAATTTATATAATTTTAATAAGTAATCATTGAGTGTATTATAGAGTTAAAATATTAGGTAATATTTAGAACTAGATTTATGATTGTTCCATTAATTAACCTTATTGTTGTGATGTATAAAAACGTTGTTGATAGTAAATTAAATAGTTGATTCAATGAATGTTATAATCTATCAAATATTTCCTTAACTATCAAATCAAGATCAACCCTTAATTTTGGAATCCAACATTTATCTCAAAAATTTACCAATATATTTTATTAAATTGAATAGAGTATAATATACTTAGTTTATTATTAAACTTTATAATTTAAAAAATTAATAACTCTCATTAATTATAATATATTAATTTCATCAAAATAATTCATGTCAAGCGATAGAAAACCAATTTGCAGTTTCAATTTAGTGAATTTAGAATTATGATTAATAAAAATTATATTTATATTAAATAATTTGCTTCTCACATATTTTAATGGTTGGACATCTGTATTAAGAGATATAAGGATTAAATAATCTGGAATTGTGGCAAAATATTGTTTTTCATATTTTCTCATTAAATATTTTTAAATATTTCAACTTTAATATAGTTTAATATTATTATAAAAACCATTAATATTTTAATTTAATTTAGGATTCAATTAGTTTATAATGGTTAATAATTTAATTATGATAATTATTAGTATTAAAATATATATTACTATTAAAATAAATATTTTCTTTGAGATTAATTAATAATAATATTGTTTTTTATTATTTATTTTTAATAGTAATATAGAACTTGTTAAGAGACTAGTTCTTTAAATTCTTATATACACTTTCATATAATCCAATTAACTATAAATTATATAATTAATTTATACTTATATAATTAAATTAATTGTATAAATAGTATTAAATTATTTAATAAACTAGGTTTTTTTTTCTTCTCAATTCTTACTATTTTTTACTTTTACACTATTTCTAAAATTGAGACTATATTCTATTAATATTATAGGATATTAACACTACCTAATATAAATCTTAATATATTAATAACTTATCCTAGTTTGAAGCTTAATTAAACTTTCTTTACATTTGCATACTATAGCTATATTATATTATTACATTTTACACCACACTACTTTTATATTAAGTTTTCCTCTATACTATATTAGTTTAACTACCACTATACTTATATAGTAACAGTAATAAAACCATTAAAAACCTACTAGAAATTAATAACTATTTGTATTAAATTTAATTATTACTATTTTAAATCTTATCTATAATTTATTTTATTTTAATTTAATACTATATACTATAATACCACTAAAAAAAGAGATACCCTTATATTATTTTAATAATAATAATAATAGCTTAATTACTAAGTAAATCTAAAACTTTAGTTTTTAAAAGTTTATTACCCTTTAAGAAACATATATTAAACAACTTTTAATTGAAAAAAACATGTTTTAAAGAGCTTAAATCTAACAAACCAGCTATTTTATTATAGTTAATATATTAAACTACTTCTTTAATATCTTTAAAAACAAATTAACTACTTATGATAATTTTAAAAACCTTTACAAACTTGAAAACTACCTTAAAAACATAAAGAATTATTTTAATTTGATTCTTGATGAAGATTTAAAGAATATCTTTAAATTAGCTACTTTTTTTTAGAAAAATTTGTTTATATTTGGTAGTTAATTTATTACAAGTTTAATCCTAAAGAATCTTCAAGAGGATAACTTATTACAAAGATATAAACTTTTAAACAATTAGAAAAAGTTTTTAAAGAGAGGTATTACTTAAAAGATTAAGTTTAATTAACAAGAGAAAAGTTTTCCTAGCTTAAATAAAAAACTTCTACAAGATAATTGATTGAGAAATTTAATGAGATATGTTTAAACATATTAAATATCACTAAAGAAAAATAAATCTACAAACTATTACAATACCTTAACTTTTAAGTGAAGTTTTAGTTAGTTAATAAAGAACACTTTAATAATATGTTTTTTTTTAACATTTGTAATATAGTAATTATAATTAATAATATTTTTTACTTTATAATTAAATTTTCCAACCTTAAAAATTAATCTTTTCAACTTTACTTTAACCCACCTAAATTTCAAATGATAAATGTTTCTACTTTAAAGCTTTATAAGAAAACCTTTAATAAAAAAGTTAAAGCCTACTTAAAAACAAATAAAGGTTGTTATTACTGTTGAAGAACTTAAGTTAACTATAAAGCTAACAAATACCCTTTAAAGAAGCAACATCTGTTTAATTTTCAATAATCTTAACTTACCAACCATAAATCAAACTTGAATAATATTAATATAACCTTAAAATCACTCCTTTTACAATTAGTTAGCAGATTCTAATTTAATCCACAAAAGTTCTAATAAACTAATGATTCTACAAATTAAACTATATATACTAGAGAAATCTAACTAATTAAACCATTAGAAACTAAAAACATTCTAGTAATTAATTTACCTTGTAATTTTTTACCTTTAACTATCACTTTATTGTTTGTGTTAATTAATTATTTTATAGATATACCTGTTAGTGTTTTAATTAACTCTAGTTGTTTTAGTTATATTATCTCTTTTTTTATTGTTTTAAAACTATCTTTACCTATTTAAAAAAGCAACTTAATAATTAAATATGCTAATAACTTAATAAAACAAGCATCTGGTACTATATTTAAATACCTATCATTACCCCCTAACTACTCCTAATATATTAAATTCCTAGTTGGTAACATTAGTTATAATTTTATACTAGGTTAAAATTAATTTAAATATCATAGTTTTATATCTATGAATATTACCTTAAAAGGTTACAAATCTATTTTTTTCATATTCTAAAAGAAATTAATAGAATTAATCTTAAAAAATCTACATTACCCTACTATAAAACTATTAAATACTTTACCTAACACTAACTCTATAATTGTAGTAAATAATTTTATCATTATAAGTAAAAATCAATGTAAAAAGCTAATCAAAAACTTAAATAATTTATAAAGATATATATTTGTTTATTACTTATCTATTAACACTTTATCTGTTGATTTCAATGAAGTTATATCTAATAACCACTTCTTATACAATATAATAAGTTAATTTGCTAATGTTTTTAAACTTGTAAATAAATTACCACCTAAATATAATATTAAACACAAAATTAAACTAATCCCTAATATATAACTATACTTAAAACTTACTTACTATTTATTTCTTGAATAATATTAAACTTTAAAAGAAGAAATCCAAAAACTACTTGAAAATAGGTATATTAAACTTTTTTCCTCACTATAAAAATCTCTAATCTTCTTTATATAAAAAACTAATAGTGGTTAAAGATTATATATTGATAATTGTGTTTTAAACTCTAAAACTATCAAGGATAAAACTTTATTATTAAACCTACATGATGTTAAGGATAAACTACTTAGATCAATTATATTTACTAAACTAGATGTTAAGAATAGGTATTACAACATTAAAGTTGAAAAAAATTCTATCCCTTTAATTATTTTCAATACTCTTTTAAGCTACTATAAATTTACTGTTATAAACTTTAAATTGTGTAATACCTTTACAACTTTTATTTAATTCATTAATTCCCTTTTTAACCTTGTTTTTAATAACTTTATTATCACCTACTTTAATAATATCTTAATCTATTCAAAAACTAAAGAAGAATATATCTAACATATTAATTAAATTTTACAAATTATTCAAGAATATAAATTACCTTTAAAACTATTAAAATGTATCTTTAGTACCTCTTCTATCTTTTTCTATAGTTATATTGTTTCTTTTTAAGGAATTAGTATTAATCTAACTAAACTCAATAGTATTAAAGCTTTTACTATACCTATAAACAAAGATTAACTTATATTTATACTTAAATTATTAAATTACTTTAAAGATTTTATTGATTCTTTTATTAAACTTGTTACTCTTTTTATTAATTTCTTAAAGAAAAACTCTCTGTTTAAATAAACCCCACTACACACTTTCTACATAAATACTTTGATTTTCTATGTTACTAATGCTTTTGCTTTATTTATCTTTAATCTAAAACTACCTACTATTATTTTTATTAACTTTAATTTTTTTACAATTAATAGATAATTAACCTAGTTTGAATTTAATTTATATTTTACCTTATAACTATAAGATAAAATAATAAATAAAGGAGAATAAGTTGAATTTAACTTTATAAATGTTACTTTAAAACTAATAACATTCTAGTTAAGAAAAATAAAACCAGCTGAATTAAAATACCTAGTCTATAAATAAAAACTTCTTGCTTTAGTAGAAATAATCAAAAATCACTTACATTTCTTATCTTGCAACTTTTTCTTAACACTTATAGATTATAAATCACTCATCTACTTAAATACTCAAAAGTATTTATTAAGAAAATAAGTTAAATAGATTAAAACTATCTAAGCTTACCTTTTCTTTATTTAATATCTTTTAGGTTAATAAAACTATATTGTAGATACTTTATTAAGAAATTTTACATACTTACCCTATTATTCTAATTGTAAAAATCTAGCAAATATTAACTTAATAATTATTAATGAAGGAAATAAAAAATTTATTAAACTACTTTAAAAAACACTGTTAAATAATAATTTCTTTATTTTAGTTAAAGAAAAACTCTTTAAACTATTAGAAAACTAATTAAAATATGTTAAAAAATTTAAAATTATCAATAACTTACTATACTATAATAATTGTCTATATATTCTTAACATTCTTAAGATTTAATAAACAATATTTAATGAATGTTATAATTTACCTATTAAAAGATATTAAAACTAGTTAAAAACTACTAAGAAAATTAAAATAAAATACTATTAGCTTTCCCTAATTAAATTAGTTTAGAAATACACTAATACCTATAATATACACTAAAGAACTAAATATAATACTCAACTAAAATATAGTAAACTTATTCCCTTATAAGTTTTTAATGAAACTTAACAATAAATCTAACTTGATTTTATAGAAATCCTTAAATCAACAAATAGTTATAATAATTTACTAATTATAATTGATTCATTTTCTAAATATACTTATTTTATTTTTTATTTCAAAACTTCTACAGCTAAAGATATTACACAATTATTATTCTTTAATATCTTTACCCACTATAAAATTCCACAAACTATTATATTTGATAGAGATGTATAATTCAACTTTTAATTCTAAAAGTCACTATCCTTTTCCTTTAAAATTAACCTAGCTATATCTACTACTAATTATCACTAAATTAATAAACTTGCTGAAAAAACTATTAAAACCTTAAAGCAAATGATTAGAGCTTATATTAACACTAATCAATTAAATTAGGATGTTTATATCTACTAACTCTAATATTTATTCAACACCTTTATTAATAAATCAACAGGTTTTAGCTTTTATTTCATTAATTATAATAAACATCTTAACTTAATAATTACTCTAAAACTTTAAATTAACTTACTTTTAAATATTGTTGAATTTTAATCTAATATCAAACATATTAATTCCCTTGTTAAATTTAACTTAGAAGAAAATTAAAGGATTATAGAACAACAATACTTAAAGTTATCTAGAAACCCTCTTAAATATAAAACTAATATGTTTGTATACTTAGAACAATCTGCCCTTAAACTTACCCTATTTAAATTTAGCTTAAATCCCAAATACTTACCATTATATTATAATCCTTATAAAATTTAATCTATTGATTTAAATTTTAAAAATATTACCTTGGAATTATTTTTAACTTTGAGGATCAACTTTACCTTTCACATATCTAAAATTAAACCATACTTTGAAGATTTTAACACTTTTCCTAATTGATTAAAAACCCCAAAACTAGATTTAATTATTAATTAAGATGGAGAAGAAGAATACTATGTTAATTACATAATTAAGTCTAAATCTATTAGGAATAAATTTTATTTTTATGTAAAATAGATGGGTTATTTAATTAAAGAAGCTATATAAGAACCTCTAGAAAATATTAAGAATACTTTAACCTATTATACCTATTTGTAAAAAATTAGGGAGTGTGTCTCTTTTAAAAAACCTATTAGGGGAGTGTTAAGAGACTAGTTCTTTAAATTCTTATATATACTTTTATATAATCCAATTAACTATAAATTATATGATTAATTTATACTTATATAGTTAAATTAATTGTATAAATAGTATTAAATTATCTAATAAATTAGGTTCTTCTTTTTCCTTTTAATTCTTACTATTTTTTACTTTTATACTATTTCTAAAATTGAGACTATATTCTATTAATATTATAGGATATTAGTACTACCTAATATAAATCTTAATATATTAGTGACTCATCCTAGTTTGAAGCTTAATTAAACTTTGTTTACATTTGCACACTACAGCCACATTATATTACTACATTTTGTGCCACACTACTTTTATATTAAGTTTTCCTCTATACTATATTAGTTTAACTACCACTACACTTACAAAACTTTACTAAAAAAACCATAAGTTGATATAAAATATCAAAGCTTTAAATATATAATTATAAATCTAATTATATAATTAATTTGAAATTTAACTTAGTAAATATTATATCTTATTAAATATCTAATAAAAATAAAATTTTAGCTAAATAAAAATTTCTAATTTGAATATCAAATTATAAATAATAAGATTAAATTAAATATTTATTCTTAGAGAATATAAATATTAGAAAATTTATTTTATTGACTATATAATATAGTTAATATATTATAACTAAAAATTATAATACTAAAAATATCAATAAATATTGATTATAAATTGATATATCTTTTATATTATTAAAAGATTAAAATCAAAGATTATTAATATATAA
>JNEM01007040.1:0-12454 GCA_000697335.1 Conidiobolus incongruus B7586 | reverse complement strand
TTAATATATAAAGTTATTTTATATTTCAATATATTTTTAAATTAATTAAGAATAATATTATCATAATATTATATTATCAAGTGTCTTGACTATTTTTATATATTTTTGGCTTTGCTATAAGTTTAATGATATATTATATAAATTTTTGGAAAGCCTATTTTAATAAAGATTGTTTTAATTTATAAAATAAATAAAATATTATTATATTCTATAAATTAATAATTAAATATTTAATATTAGAATATATATTTTTATATATACATTTAATTTATGATAGAGAAATATAATATATAATATCAATAATCTATTACTCTTTTCATTAACTATAAATATATATGATGTAGTATACTTTGGATCTAATTAAGGATATATTACATGATGCCATTACCTGTTGCTCCACAATTCTCATTTAATATATGATATTCAGCTTTATTACTTATTTAAACTAAAAATATAAACGAATATCTTTCAAAAATTTATATTATGAATTAATTTATAATAATTTTTTAATATTAAAAACATCAATAATAGATAATTTAAATATCGGTAATTAGAATATAAATTCACTAGATTTATGAATAATGTAATATTTGTATATATTTCAAACTAATCTTTATAAATTTCAAAATTATCATATCAATTATTAATAATGATACATAATGCGAGAAATATAAGACAAAACTGTCTTATCCAATATTGATATTTTTAATTTTTATCAATTAAATAAAATCTAAATTTTAAATATATATAATTTATGTAATATAAAATATAGAGAAATATCTATATAAATCAGATTTATTATTTGCAATTTTTTTAAATTTTTTAAATTGTTTGTAAAATTAAATATATTTTAATTGGATTGGAAAAAATTAACCAAATTGTAATAACTAGTATTGCCAATAATTAATATTGTAAATAATAATATAGCTTCTAGTTTGACTATCAACTTAAATTCAAGTATTATGTTTTATGGATAAGATCATTTTAATAAATGAACATTAGATATATGATATTTGGATTAAATTTTTAAATATCAAATAATGGATCATAAATTACTGATGTATAATTGGGATATAATGAGTAATATTAACAAAATTGCAATTTTTAAACTCATTATTTGTATATTAAATTTAGAATCTTTATTGTTTTAAAAATGTAATATATTTAAAAATTACAATTTTATCTTAAATATTTATAATCCCAAGTGAAATACAATCATTTATGTTTATAGTAATTTTTATTAAATTTATTTTAAATAATTTTGAATTCAAAAAATAATTAAAATAACATATTTCTATATTTTTTCTATTAATTATTTATCAATATAATATTACTGAAACCAATTATCTAACAAAAACATTTATATTATCTGAATAGATAAAAAGTACGATCGACAACATAACCTTAAGGTCTCACTGAGAATCGAACTCAGATTACAGGAATCAGAATCCTGGGTGCTGACCATTACACCATAAGACCCTGAAATTAATTCCTAATATCGATTAAAATTCTGAAATGGGTTCAACCTGATATATTAATTCAATAAGAATTGAATACTAACTTTCATAATACATTTCAAATTAGTTTGAACACTAATTCAATTATCAATATGTTTATTTCATCAAAATATTTTATATGATATATTCATTTTTATTTAAAAATATCACAAAATATTTTTTCATATTAAAATAATTAATTAGTTCAAATAATTTCAATTCCTAAATAAATTAAATTAATAAATATTAATACAATTATTTAAAAATATTTTTAATTAAAACTATAATACTGTGAATTAATTCTCATAATAAATTTACTTTTACTTATATATATAATGAATTTTATAATAATTATTCAATATTTTTCAATGGTGATTACTTTTCCCAATTTGAAAAAAAGCGAATTAAAAAAGATAGTACTGTATAGTATACAAATAAATATGATTAATATATATATATTAATGATATTTATATGAATACTATAATTTAACTAAAAAATATTGAAATCTAAACTACGAAGCGATTAATTAATAAAAATTATTCAATTTGATTTTAATATCGCTTATTAGTAAAATTCTATGCTGAATTTGATTGTGTAATTATTTAATTATCTGCAATAATTATAAATATATATTTTAATATTTGAATTTTATAATAGACCAACTATTAAATGATTTGAGTAACCTTTGTGATTAAATATGGGGAATGAATCATGTTCGGTGATATACTTATATACACTCAATAAATATCCACATTTAATAATGAATATTATTTTATGAGATTAGATGTATTATAATATGTTTTAAAAATATTTTAATATTAGTTTTAGTTATTGAATAAATTCCAATAAACTAATATGGTTTTAAAATATTATTTTGTAAAATATGTTTAAATAATTAGTTTAATAATATCAACTCTTTAAACTTAATAAATATTAAAAATTTATTTTGCAAATATTTTAAAAATAAATTCAATTAAATTGATTTATAAAATTTAGTGAAATATTATAAAAGAAATATAATTAATCCAGATAGATTGCTAAGTTAATTAAATGATTATTTAATTTATTTTTATATTTTATTAATTTTAATTACAAATCTTTGAAAATAAAGACTAATTATCTGAGTGCTGAAGTTGAAAACAATTGAACTTGAGGAATTGAAATAATTCCTTAAAATTGATACGATCTAGTGAACACTTAAAAAATTATATTTCAAATTAATATGATATTAATTTTAAATGCTATACTTAAATATTTCTAATTTAAAAAATGCATTCGTAATTACAATTATTAAATACAAATTACATAATTTACTATTAAATTTAATATATCAAAGTAAAAAGCACATATAAGAATCATAAAAAATAATCACAATAATTTTTCATACTGTTCAAAATGTTTTTAGAAATTTTTGAGATATTTGCCTTTGTTAATAAATGTTAAATATATTTAAAAACTAATATATTATTCATAATTTATGTTTAAAAATTTTTGCAACACTTATTTACTAAAAAGACAAAGGTACTATTTTATTGAGGACTTGAAATATTATTATATTATTCAATAAATCAAAATAATATATATATATTTATAAGAATTTATTTAAATACCTTCATATTTTTCGAAATAGTTTTATAACTATTTGTAAATTGATATATTAATAAATTAACTAATACCATATAGAAATAAAATATTTTAAATTGTATTAACCAATATTATAATTTTAAAATTTTTATACAAGTATATATTCATTAGATTATATAATTCAATATTTGTTATATAAGGATAGTTACAATTATATTGCATTCATTTATTAAAAATATTAAGTCAAAGCTTTATTTTAATATGGTTATAAGTTTAGTAATTTTTACATTTTGATATTGAATTTGAAAATTACTATTTTTGTTAGTAATTATATAACTATAATTAATAGTTTACGATAGTATATCACCACCGCAGATTTTTGGGCCTAAAAACAGAAATCGAAAAGTACTAGCCAATAGGAATTGTTAAATCTCAATATATATATCAGTATGGATAAAATTCCAACACCTGCACAATAGTCATTTTCCTAATATATTTTATTAGTTACCCTCAAAACCGTAATATGTGACAAAAAAAATCTTTGGTGGTGATTTATAAGTATAAATCAATTTAAATTAAATGTAATTGATTAAAATAATTTTAAATAAAATATTACTTCAAAATATTATTTAATGTATATAGATTGTACTAATTTTTGTTAAGGTTTTTATAAAAAATATTTATTTAAATTTGAGTCTTCAATTAGGGTATATATATAGTGATTATTTTGCAACATCATAACATTTTGCTGTAGCCACTTGTTCTTAAGAAATACTTAGTGCCATCAAAGTATTATTTGTAAAATTATTCTCATAGAACATAGAATATTAATACCATATATTTTCGATTATTAATATAATAAATATTAAAATTTTAATTATTAAATTCATATTGAACATGCTGATGTGATAATTTCAAATATCAAATATTATAAAACAAAAAAAACAATGTAATCCTAATCCATGCTATAAATCAAAATAATCAAATAATTAGAACTTATTAATTCGCCCTTGATAATAAACTTGACAACATAATTAATTTCACTTTTCAAAACAAAATCATCATTTTGACAATAATAAATATTAATTAGAAAAATTGATAAGAATTTGAAAAAAATTCAATTAATATAGATTATAAAATATTAAATCAAATAAATTATATATATTATTCCAAATTCCTTTGAACAATATATTCAATTTATGAATGATAATTTTTTATATAGTGTTTTTAAAATATTAATACAAATTAGTATATATATATATATATATATATACATAATATATTATTAATATTTTCAATTTAATAATTTTTTACTAATCTTTCTATTTTGTAACTGAATCTTCATTAAAATTACCAATTTTAAACTTAACCAATTCGATTCATGACATAAATTGAAATACGAAATTAATAAATGATCAAAATCCTAATTAATCCACAAAAAGGGGCTAATTAATTCATTTTACTAATTTAATCAATTCTTGTCTTCACTAGTGTTACTCTTTATCTTTTTTCAATTATTTTCATCATTATATCTTCCCACTATTAAAATATTACTTTTTTTTATCTTTTATTATCAATCAAAAAATATACTTAAATACAAATAATATCATAAAAATATTAAATATAAAAAATATAAAGTTATGAAGTCACCCACCATATCCGAAATGGATACCGATAGTCGAACTAATTTATTACCTCATAGTCAAAATCGTCAGAGTTTCTCAAGTGTCGATATTAATCCTGAAGATAACGATTTGGAGAGAAGTTTAATAACGAATGACCCAATAACTACTAAGAGAAAATATAAAGTAATTTTATTTTTAATTTTTAATAATTTAAATATTAATTTTATATAGAAGGGGAGAAGGCTGCCAAAATTATATTTAGGGATCATAATTATTACTATTGTAATTATTATATCAGCTATTGGTAATTCTTATATATTTTCATATTTATTAACTAATATTAATTCTTTTTATAAATAGTATTTGTGATTTATAAACCAAACCAACAATTTCAATTAAAAGAGTTGGATAATTCTGATGGTTTAAATACTAAGAAAGATAAAGAAAATATGGACTCAGTACCTCTTATTCCTTTGCCAGTACCTAAATTATCGGATAAAGAATTAAAATCTTACATGGATAAGTTCGAGTTTGAATTCCCCGTAAACGCTTCAGGAAAACCCTTGGAATACACTGATCTTTACAACTCGAAGTTGAGGGACAAGGGCCACAATGTTAACTGGCAGGAGGGTTCAAACTTGCCTGATGGTGCTTACACCTACATGGATGGGACAACGAGTGCCATTTGGATCAAATATATCGACAATCCCGATAAGAATCGAATCGTAGCATATATGGAAGATTTTAAGAGACATGGATTTCAGGATACATCGTACCATTTGTCATCCGACTTGAAATATATCGCGATTGTCAGTAACGAAAAGAGGATTTGGAGACATTCAAAATTAGCTAAATATCGTATATATTCTTTGGAAAATTCGTCCATAACTCCAGTAGCTATAGCTTCCAAGATTATGAATTCTGATAACTTGTCTGAGGATAAAGTACCAAATCTATCCTTATTTAAGTGGAGTCCTTCCGGCCACGATATCGCATTCGTTCAAGACAACGATATTTACATTGTTAAGGACGATTTCGAAAATATTATTCGCGTTACTAATACTGGCAGTCCTTCTAAATTCAACGGTATTCCCGACTGGGTCTGTGAGGAAGAGGTATTTGGTTCCGACACTGCAATGTGGTGGAGTCCTGATAGTAATCATCTGGCATATTTGAGTTTTGACGATACTGACGTCCCCGTTTACGAGTATCCAATCTTCAACCCATCCCACTTCAAGCAATTTGCAAGACGCTCTGGCGATGAAGAGACAGTGAATCAAAACTGGCTGCAGCATTCTAGAGAAATTATGTTGAAGAATCCTGCTACCATTAGTCGTTTGGCACCATACCCTCAAAATGTACAAATTAGATATCCTAAGCCAGGGTTCCCCAATCCCAAAGTCACACTTCATATCTTCCATTTGGATGAATGGGTCAATAATAAGAAGAGCTACAAACCCAAACTCAATTTGATTCCTGTAGACTATGAGCCCAACAAGCAATTCACAAATAAGGTCGCCATCCCTAAGGATCCTATCTTTACCGATGTTATCTGGACCCCTGATTCCAAGGCAGCAATCGTCAGATTTGCCAACAGAGTCCAAGACCATGTGTTCACATGTATTGTTGATGTTGGAGATGATTTAGCCTATATCATTCGCTCTGAAAAGGCTGGGAAAGATTGGGCCTCTGGAGCAAAGGGCGACGATGCTTGGTATCCTACCGAATCGCATCCTATCTATCCAGTTCCTTCTAGTGCCGAATTGGGCATCCCTCACGGAGGTTACATTGATCGCATTATTCACAACGATCACTACCATTTGGCACTCTTCGACGATCTTTACGACGACGAACCCAAAGTATTTTTAACCACTGGCAATTACGATGTTGAAAAAGTGGTTGGTTACAATGAAGAAACTGGAGCTGTTTATTACATGAGCAGAGAGGTTGACTCGACAGCAAGTCATCTATTCTCAGTATCTTTGGATGGCAAGAATAAAGTCCACATCAGCAAGCAAGTTGGCGACTTGACTAAAAGCAATTTCGGCACATTTGATGCCAGTGTTTCACCTAAGGGAGGTCACATTGTGCTGAGTTACGAAGGTCCCGGCATTCCAGAGCATCGTCTCCTCAACAGCAAAACATTGGGCAAAGGCCAAATCCTTGAAAGTAATCCAGTAATTAAGGAAGAGTTACAACAATTGGCAGCTGCTCAATACCATTTCCGCACTGTTAATGTCGAAGGCCATGAATTCAATGTCAAGGAAGTGAGACCCCCAACATTCGATCCCAGTCGCAAGTACCGTATTCTGTTCCGAGTGTATGGAGGTCCCGAGTCGCAATTGGTTACACGCCACTTTGGTATTGACTACGACCAATGGCTTGTAAGCAACCATAACGACACTATCGTGGTGATTGTCGACTGTCGCGGCACGGGTTACAAAGGCCGTAAATTCGCCACGATTGTCCACAAAAAGTTAGGCTTATGGGAAGCTTACGATGTGATCGCTACTGGCAAACACTACTCCAAACTCCCATATGTGGACGCCAACCGCATGGCGATTTGGGGCTGGAGTTACGGCGGGTATCTCACCTCCAAAGTAATTGAGCGCAACTATGACAACGTATTCAAACTCGGCCTCGCGGTAGCTCCTGTTACGGACTGGCGCTTCTACGATACCATATATACAGAACGCTACATGGGACTTCCCACCGATCCTCCATTAGATCATTACTACACCAGCGCAATTAGCGACTTGACTCAATTCAATATCACTCAATATGTCATGTTCCACGGAGTCGCTGACGATAATGTCCATTATCAGAATTCTTTAAGTTTAATCGATTTATTCGAATTAAATCATATTACCAAATTTAAATTGAATACTTTCCCCGACAACGATCACGGTTTACCATATTATGAAGCGAGATACGAATTGTATACGGCTATGGTGAGTTGGTTGGAGAATATTTAACCTTTTGTGGTAATGATATATACAAAATTTGGAATATTTCAGCAACAAAAAAAATCTAATAAAATATTTTCTTTGAGATTAATTTTATTATTTTCAAAAATATTAAAAATTTATAAATATAATTTTGAAATTGGATTAAAATTTTAAAGATAAAAACAAAATTAGATTCTGAATGGGAATTGCTATTTTTAGAAAACAATAGGATCATCCAAATTGAAAACATATATATATATATATATATATCAGTTGTACTAATAATTTTGAAATTTTAATAAATTTTGAGTTACTCTCTTATATTAATTGAAGAAAAAATTGAATAGTAAATATTGTGATAATAAAATTCTAATAACTTATTATTTTAACCTGTTTTTTGGGAGTTATATAGAATATTCATAACTTGACTCGATGAACTTAATATTTGGTAGAGCAGAATAAAATTTTATCAAATCTTCAAAGAATTCTATTCAAAGTAGTTAGAGGAGTATAAGATAAACCACAATCCCAAAGATTATCACTATCCTAATAAACAACATAATTAAATTTAATTGGTAGTAAACTTCCAAAAAATTAAATCATCAATGTATCCAATTAAACCTTTGCATTCAATCTCTGATTGACTTGCTCAAGACCTCTAGAATTGGTAAAGATCTTTTTCAACCAATTAAAACACTAATTCAATGTTTTGATCATTTTAAACCTTAGTAATAATACAAAATTAAAATTGAAAGAATAATAAAGTGAAACTGATAAATTTAAAGGAGAAATTGGGTAATTCTGTGAAGAAAGACCAACGATCCAGGGGAAATTCCAAATGTTTTGAATAACAATAAATAATTTATTTGAGGGGAATTTTGAATTAAGTATAAATATTACAATAGTATCATAAAATTTAATTTTCTAGTTAATTATTAATTAGTTATCTTTTTGTTTAATAATGACCGTTATAGAGTTTCAAGATGCTAGGAATCACTATAATCAAATCGCCGAGCATTACCAGTTGACTACTCATAGGCCTCTCAGACAGTATATCGAGGCTTACACCATGCGAAAGGTGTTTGAAAACGCTTGTAATCAACTGGACCTCAGCTCCAAGTTAAAGGTGATGGACTTGGCATGTGGTGACGGGTACTTCGCAAGGTACTTGAAGTGCGAATTCAGCGAATTAATCGACGAAATGATAGGTGTAGATATTTCTGATAGCCAAATAAAATTGGCGAATCGTATTGAATCCGAGCAAAAATTGGGGATCAAGTACCTGAGATCTGACGCCTCCCACCTCATCCAACATCCTGATACATTTTACAATCGCGATTTCGATATAGTCGTCACCGCATATTTACTCAACTACGCCCGTACAGCAAACCAATTGACCCAATTTTTATGCAACGTTTACAATAGTTTAAAATCAGGTGGAAAATTCATTGCTCTGAATATCAATGTCGGTCTCCATCCGAAAGTTATGTTCGAAAATCATAAAAAGTACGAAATCACGGGTAAATGGTATCCCAAGAGCTATCCATCGCCTCCCATCGACAGTAAGACTTCAAACACATTGCTGCCCAAGGCTCATGACGGCGACCGCATTGAAATTGAGATGTGGTACACACCGGAAGGCATCAACGGCCCCAGCACCAAATTTGACAACTACTACCTCAGCCGGCAGACTTACGAATCCTGCTTCAAAGCCGCAGGATTTACCCACTTCCAATGGATTTATCCAGAAGTGGATCCCAATTACAAATTGAATTGTTCAGAATTTACAAATGGTGATCCCTCATTCTGGAATTTAATAGAATCCGAAAGATCTGGTATCGTTTGGATCGAACTTCACAAGACTTGATTTTTCTTTTAATGTTAATAGTTCCTCTAACAGCAGTAATGATAATAATAGTAATAATAATAATAATTAAAATAAAAATGTTTTAATTAATAAATTAAATCTGTTTTTTAATCTAATTAAGACTCCTTTTTTGAAATAAGAGTTTTGTTTTACAATTTTTACTCCTTATCATTTCTATAAATTATAACATTTCATTAATATCAGGGTTTTTAATAATAAAAATAATAACAATAAATAAATAACAATTTACCTTCTCTTTAGATTACTCTTAAAAACTTTAATAAAAATATTTATTAAAACTGTTGCATTATTTTTTATCATCTCATATTTTTTTAATTATTTCTTAATTACCCTCAGTTCTGAATTTTTTTATTATTGTTAATATAATTTACAAATATTGAATGAGGTTCATTTTCTAATAGATTATTCTATATTGATTACTAAAGTTATCCTCTACTGGGGTAGAATTTGACAATCCTGCCAAGATTATTTGGTTTTTCATAGTTTATCAAGGGTTTCATAATTTAATATGTTATGGTTTGGGTGCTGTATTGGATTTGGGTACTGTTTTTGTTTTGTATTAAGTGGTATGAATCAGTTATTGAAATATTGTTATCGTAAGTATTTTAATAGAATATATAGCAATATATTGATAATTAAAAGATTTTTAAAAGCTAAAGAAGAATTATTTTATTATACAATAATGATAAGATTATTTGTTTTTATAATTCTAGTTGATAATTTCAATTAATGTGATATTCCAAATTATGATCTTTATAACCGTTAATCTTATAAATTGATTCAATGATTTTAAATTGAAGAAAATCTTAGTTGAATCAAGTAGAAGTTGATTAATCAGTATACGTATATGTTCTAGATTTTTAATAT
Organism: Conidiobolus incongruus B7586; assembly: GCA_000697335.1. Classification (NCBI taxonomy): domain Eukaryota; kingdom Fungi; phylum Entomophthoromycota; class Entomophthoromycetes; order Entomophthorales; family Conidiobolaceae; genus Conidiobolus; species Conidiobolus incongruus. The sequence continues at coordinate 2,045 of JNEM01007040.1, read as the reverse complement.
ATCAGTAAGATTTGATTCACAATCTACCTTTGATAATATAATTACTATTATCTTATAGAATGTTAATTTTAATATAAAATTCCCTGAATCTGGTTCAAATTTTAAAATATGCATGAATAAATGGGCTTACTTGATAACTTTTCAAGATTTTATTATTCTCCTTGATTACCCCTTAGGCTTCAAGTTCAATATTTAACTATAACATTAAAATTTTCTTAGTTTGAAAAATTAGAATAATAATCATTAATGAACACCCTTAATATTCAACAATATGGTAAGTGTTAAATTCAATATTAAAATTCTTATAATTTTTATAAATAAAATGAAATTTAATTTAATATTAACGAATATATATGATAATTTATAACATTTTAAAAGGACCATAATATTGAAACGCAAAAAACAATCAATTAAATCAATATTCTATTAATACTTTTTCAAAAATTAATTCAATTTCAGATTGTTAGAATAATAATTATAATTTTATTATTAAATTATTAAATTATTTAATATCTGATATATATAAATATAAATATGTGTTAATTTATTTTAATTGGATATTTTTAAGAGTTAAATATTGTATATATTTGGATATAGCTAATATAATAAACTATACCAATTTTCAGATTAATCCAAATCTAGTTAATTTACTAATTTGGGTCAAGGAATCAATATTCTATAATGTTTTCCAGATTTTGAAAAAAAAGACTAAAATAAATTAATTATATACTTTGATCAATATTAATTCAATCTTTAATAATGATGACTTAAATTAATATTATAAATAAAATATTTTTAATATATTTCAGAATTTTAATATTCTAATAATTCCAAAAATATAAATATTATTTTAAATTATATTTTCAATACAATTTTTTTTATTATTTTTAATGATTTCATAATTATATGTTAATAAGAGTGATTTTATTTATATTAATATTAGATTTATAATTAATATTAGTGTAGAAATTAAGTAATAGCATAATTTTAAAATTAAAATTAAACAAATAAATTAATAAATAATATATAAAAATTAATGAATAATATAAAATTAATAACCTCTTTTATTATTAATAACTATTTTCTATACTTTTAGTAAGCTTCTAATACTTAAAAAATAGTTCTTTTTATTAAAGACTGAAATTTAATATTTTATGAACTAATTTAATATGTTTGCAGGAATTTTTTTTCTTGCAAGCTATTTTTTTAATTATCTAAAACAATTATAATTATATAGGTTATAATTAGGTAAATATACTAGATATAGTAACTCCCTCTATTTTTTTTATATAAAAAATTTTCTATAGCTTTAACTTTATATATTTTATAATTATTATATAAAATAATAAATATCTTTAATTTATATTAAAAACATTATTTAAAAATTGTTTTAAATAAAAAAATAATATATAATTTACTATTAATTGATTTTTCTTAAGATATTAAATAAAACACTATATATCATTATAATCTATTATAATAATTAACATTCACTTATATTTAAAATACTTATATATTAGAATTTATAAAGGGGATTAATTTAGCTTAACCTAACATCTTGTTTTATTTTTAAAGAATTATACACTGACCTACAAAAGTGAGTCATAAAATCAAAAACACCTATATTTTTACTAATAACTTGATTAATATTTAATAAAATAAACCAAAATTAAATAATTAAAATCTATTATATTTATTAGTTATATATATCATTAAATGAGGATATTTAGCTATTAATTGGCTAAAATATAAACCCTTAAATTTTACCTAAGGTGAGTCATAAATTTGCAGGTTTTTGGTGATAAAAAAAAATTAAAACCTAGTGTATCCACCTTTAGCTTTTCTAACTTCTTTAAGTCTGTGGGGCATAGAATCAACTAACTTTTTACACTGGGAAGGGTTAATCTTGTTCTATGCTTCTTGAACATATTCCCAAAGTTGATCTAAATTTTTTGCTAGGGGGAAAGCTTTAATAGCTTTTTTTAACTGATCCCAAAGGTGTTCAATTGGATTAAGGTTAGGAGATTAAAGAGGCCACTTCATAA
>JNEM01007038.1:0-19896 GCA_000697335.1 Conidiobolus incongruus B7586 | reverse complement strand
GATTAACTATTAAAAGACTTACCGCTCTCTCAGCATTTTGAATATAATATTCTTTATTGACGTTAGAGTTAGGAACAGCGGACTGAACATCTAAACCGGTATCTCTGACTTGTACTGGTAAATTAAATTGAAGGTCGAGAATACAAGTTTGGCAGACATTTTTCACTCTAGCGCAAGTGGTACAAATTTCGGTCTTCTTAAACCTTGAGTTTGAGCCTGGGTTCCAACGAAATACAGTAAAAGGTCTATTACAAATCTATATAAAAGTGAATAAATAACAACTTGATAAACTAAATTTATTTACTTTGCATTCATTTCCATATTGTTCTTTAATCTAAATTTTAAATAATTTTACTATTACAAAGCTGTCCAATGAAAATATAAAAATAATTTAATACCATTCTAACATAGGGATTTTCACCTAAGCAAGTTTCACACAAAATTGGAAATTCCTAAAGTCATTAAATTGAGTAAAAATCTATATAAATTATTGATATTGTATTACAGATGTTTCCCATTGAATTTTATTATTTTCAACTTTAGCCATTTTTATTTATTCAATTAGTTTAAATTATCTTAAATAAAAATCATATATCTGAATTGTAATTTTATAATTTGAAAATTTAATAATTGTTTTATGGGAATATTTTTTGTAAGAAAATAAAAGTGAATTAATAATCATAATTGTTGGTTTTGAGTTCGTTATAATATGTATTTCTATATTATAGATGCTTATTTTTGAAATTAGAGAGTAAGTGGTTAATAATGACTGGTTTGAATTTTTGCATTATGTATAGACTAAGACAGTATAATCAACTCTTAATGGTTTGCTCGATAGTGGTTTGTAATGAATTTTTTAATAAATTACAATGATATAAATGACATAATGTTTGATAATTTATAAAAATATAAGTCTTAAATTTTGATATAATTTGTTTATCTACATGATAGATTTTGGCATTATTTGTCCTTTAAGTCTTTAAAAGTTTGTAACACTTGGATATATATAATTAATACTAAGTGATAATTGTGATATTCACTTTGCGTTTATCTATATAAGGGTATTAAAAAGTGATAGATATATAAGTATAGATTGTGAATTTTCTAATCCATATATAAATCAAAAATATCTTGTTAAATTTCTGTACTTTATATATGTTAATAAATTTAAGTATTAAAAATACTCCAAATTAAAGTGCCAATAAATCGCCATAGTTTTGTAAAATGTAAACGGCAGCACCAAAAACGCCAACGTTAAAGGCGACGTTTAAGTTTCCGGCGAAAGTTTGGGGATCCAAAATTTCTTGACGAATAAATCTGGTGATGAAGTTTTCGTTTTCGTTCTTCTTGGGATTGGGGTCGGCAAAATGATTGAATGGGCGAGACATTTTATGTTACTGGATTTTATATGGTATTGAAAGTAATGCTTTTCATCAATTGTTACAAAATTGAATTTATATTTTGAATTTTCAATTAATTTTTATGGGATTGTGGTCATAATTTTCAATTATTAAATGATTATATTGCTGAGTTTTTGATTAAATTATTCATGTCATCGCTGTAACTTATACCAGGAAATATATATTGGACTGTAATCTAAGCATTAATATAGAACAATTATCTATAGTACACTCTTCTAATATATATCTGAATTTTTGTATTTAAATTCCATTTTAATTCTCAGCATAGAATATAAATTTCTTAACATCAGCTATTTGCAATTTTGATCTTGAATCAAGTGATTGTTCTATATTTTCTTATTTGAGAAACATAATCAACTTTTAATGAATTACTTGCATGTTTTAAGCATACTTCGATGGATATTTTAAGTTCATTAAATGTTTTGATGAATTATTATTTATAATAATTAATGAATTTTATACTATATAAATATTCTATTACCAAATAACACATATCAACATATTTTATAATATAATTAAAAATCGATATATATTAATATATCATTAGCTATTCATTTTTATAATATTTTTATGATTTTGGATACCTTAGAATTGATTGATGTATACAAAGTTTGAAAAATAACTTGATAAAAATGAATCAAAATTTAAATTTTTATATTCATAATTGATAAACAATCAAATTATAATATATATATTTTCATTATATGATTCACTGTATTTTTTTCAATTTTGAATTTATAGCAAATCATAGTAGATTGCTTTACCCTGCAAATTTGGGTTAAATAATAGTTTATTGTATCTCTCTCATTAATGAGAATAATCGATCTGATAAAATTATTTAATATGGATATTAATATACGATCTATTAACTATTATCTTTAAAGCTTAATTAACTAAAACTAGAATTCTTTAAAATCCGTATTTTAGTCTTGATATTGAAAAATCATTTCAAAGTTTAAATATTAATAAATTTGAACCATAATTAATCTTGTTTCATTGTTTATTCTTATTTTTTGTATTATCAAGCTTGGATAATTTATTAATAAAATTATTTATTTGACATTATATGAATATATTGACCTATTAAAATACCAGTAGCTATATAACCTGATTATTTTTTGAGTTATAATATAAATGCAAATGATTGCACACATTGCTTAGATATTCTTTCATATCTCGTTATACCCATTTGATTGACACTTTTCAGTCGAGAGTAGTATATTAATAATAAGTCAAAAATGATATCAAATTTATAACTCGATTTACTGACTAATTTATAAATAAAATGAGATCGATAAGATATATTTTGTATATTATATTTTTTTGAGCTTAAAATTCATTTAGTGTAGATTACTGTTGTGACGTGAATTTAAGTGAAACCATTATATTATGGATTAGTCTAGGGCCTGTGAATGGGTAGTTGTCAATTATTCTCCAATCATTTTACAACACGAGAATCAGAATTGTGAGTTTGAAATTTGACTGAATTAGGATTTTGGGATTGGATTTTGACTGAGTAAATGCTTTGTATAAATTAATACTAAATCTATGCTGATTGGACAATTCATAAACCACATTCACTATTTGTATTTTATTCATCAGTCATCATATTTAAACTGTTTTGGGTGCAAGTCTTTTTCGGCCGTCTTTCCAACCTAATTTGCTCTAAATATACTAAATCATGACTTTCAGAGCGCTACATTTAATGCGCCCTTTTGTGGCCTTCATTCCTGAAGTTGCTTCTCCAGATCGCAAGGTACACATTAGCCTTCATTATTCTCAGCCCATCTTTTGCTAATCTAATATTAATCTTAAATAGATCCCTTTCAACCAAAAGATCTTGTGGACAGCAATCACTTTATTCATTTTCTTAGTATGTTCTCAAATCCCCTTATACGGTATTATGTCTTCTGATTCCTCAGATCCTCTTTATTGGATGAGAGTTATTCTTGCCTCCAATCGTGGTACTCTAATGGAACTTGGTATTACTCCTATTATTACCTCTGGTATGATTTTACAAATGCTTTCTGGAGCTAACTTGCTCGAGGTCGACTACAGCGTTCGTGAAGATCGTGCTCTTTTTGGTGCTGCTCAAAAATGTAAGTATTTTATCTTAATTTTTTTTCTTCCAGTTTCTTAACCCAGTTACAGTATTCGCCATTATTCTCACTCTTGGTCAAGCTATTGTTTCCGTTGTTTCTGGTACTTTTGGACCTGCCTCTAACTTAGGACTGGGTGTCTGCTTACTTTTGATCTTCCAATTGGCTATGGCTGGTATTATTGTCATTTTACTTGATGAACTTCTCCAAAAGGGATACGGTTTGGGTTCTGGTATCAACTTGTTCATTGCCACCAACATTTGTGAAAACATTATCTGGAAAGCTTTCAGTCCCAACACTTATAACATTGGCAAAGGCGCTCAATTTGAAGGAGCTGTCATTGCTTTATTCCACCTTTTATTCACTCGCAGAAACAAGTTCTCCGCTCTTTATGAAGCTTTCTTCCGTTCCAACTTACCCAATATTACTAACTTGTTAGCTACCGCTTTCATTTTCGCTCTTGTTATCTACTTACAAGGCTTTCGTATTGAAATTCCTGTCAAATCTGCTCGTATGCGTGGATCTCGTGGTAGCTTTCCTATCAAATTGTTCTACACTTCCAACATGCCCATTATGCTTCAATCTGCTCTCACTTCTAACTTGTATATGGTTTCTCAAATGCTTTACACTCGTTTCCCCAATAACTTCTTTGTTCGTATGTTTGGTGTATGGGAAATTAAAGAAGGTACTCACCAATTATTTGCCATCTCTGGTTTGGCCTATTATCTCAGTCCTCCTTCCAGCATCATGGATGTTTTCAAAGATCCCATCCATTTTTCCATCTATGTTACTTTCATGTTGGGTGCTTGTGCCTTATTCTCTCGTACTTGGATTGAAGTTTCTGGATCTTCTCCTCGTGATGTTGCCAAGCAACTCAAAGATCAACAAACTGTCATCGCTGGTCACCGTGATACCTCCATGTATAAGGTTTTGAAGCGTGTTATTCCTCAAGCTGCCACTGTTGGTGGTTTACTTATTGGTTTATTATCAGTTGTTGCTGATTTAATGGGTGCTATTGGTTCAGGAACTGGTATCTTATTAGCCGTTACTATCATCTACCAATATTTCGAAATGTTTGTTCGTGAACAACAAGAAGCTGGAGGTATGCCCGGTATGATGCAATAGGAATACTGAATTGTATTAATTTTCTAATACTCCATATCCAATTTTTGTCATTATTAAAAATAATATCTCATAAAATCTAATACTCCATAATATGATTCTAATATTTTGGTATATTTTTCATTTTTTATGATATATATACATATGTTGATAAAATTTGTAATTTATGTTAAAATATACCTTGTAAGTCTCCTAATTCAAAATTTTCCAAGTCACGTATATTTTTTCAACACAATTGTGATAAATCAGAAATGAAAGCTGAATGCTAATTGTATTTAATGAGATTATTTGAGTAAAATTATTTGCAATTCTTTAGCACAGAAATGTTTTCATTATTTATTTAATATCAATTGAGAAAATAATTTATAATTTATAATTAACATATCAACTGAGATTGCTTAATTAAATTTTACTATATGGGATTGTAATATCATAATTTTTTCATAAATTTAGTAATTATTTTTAAATTCCAAACTTGACAATTTAGTATTAGACATTCAAATACTCATTGAATTTTTCTGAAATAAAAAATCAATATTATAAATAATACTGAGTAATAATATGTATAATTATTTGAAATAATTCTCACATCAAATAAGAATATTTTCAGTTGAATATATATTTAAATGAAATATTTGTTAGCATTACTAGTAATGTAATCAAGCATTAATATTAATCACAATCATTTTATGAAAACTTAGATATGCATATGAAGCAGGTCCTATTATCATAAATTAAATAGAATGTATTGAAAGTAATTATTTTGAAAGCGAGAATGTTTATAATAAAATTTTAAATACAGGGATAAGAATAATTTAATGTTAATTAACGATCGGAAGAACATTTTGTCCAATCATGATTAAAAGTAACATTGACAAAACTGCATTTTTTGATCTTTAAAATTTAATCTAAATTATTTAAGGTTTGTTAATAAAATTAATTTAACAAGTTTAATTAAACAAATTGAAAATATGGTCTGATAAGCTTTTGTTCAATCTATAAAATAAAAATAACATAACATTCATTAACTATACTATGAATAGTACATTAAATAATGTTATGAATATGAGTAAAGTGAATGTGAATTGCTAAAGGTAAGTAAATATGAAAAAGAGGGTTTTATTGAGTATAAAAAGAGTGAGTTTAAATTGTTATTTAAAAAAAATTAAATTTAAACCAAATGTCTTAGAATTTTATACTCATGATACCATATAATTAGTATACTTGTTATGATTATCCTTAAAACGAAACATAATCAACCTTATCAAAAGAGATTGAAATGAATATATAAATGAGATACCGGGTTAGTTAGATGATTCGACCAAATATTTTCATGGGTGGATTGGATAAAATAAAGTCTAATTAAGAATACAATAGTGGAGTTTAAATCAATTGGTATAGCTTTATATCAGTTGACCATGAGCAAAACTTCTGGCTCCGGTATAACCTAAAAATAATTAATTATCAACTTGATCGAAAAAGGATGATTTATTTACCCATTAGACAGATATACTGAAAGTCAATATTAGCTGATGTCCCAGCAGATCTTAGTAATTTAAGTCCAACGTATCGACAGGATCTAAAGGATCAATTCAAATTAGTATATAATAGAAAGAAATTAATAGAAAGATTACCTATGGTTAAGTTTGGCAGTTTGGTAATAGTTTGTGTTGAGAGTGAGCTGAAAGTAATGATCTGGAATAAGGGAAGAGTTAGGCCATGGGAATTTATCTGGTTGTTCTTTACAGCGGTTATAGTCTTGTAGAGTAAAGTTATCATAAAGTCTCATATCTATAAATGTAAAAATGAGTTGAATACTTTTGAAATAAGCAAATAAATAGTAACTATAAATTACCCTCTAAAGATATATTATGGTGTGAAATAAATAATAGACAATCGGTACCTAAATGGAAATTAGTAAAATGTAAAATTTGATTTGAATCTAAATTTACAAGGAGCTGTATAGTTGTTATTAGAAGGAGATTTAACTGTTACTCCAGTAATAACACAGGAGTGGTCCATTACTCCGCTATTTCCGGAGTTAAATTTTAGTACTATATTAATATTTTCGCTTTTAATAGAACTAAATAAAATGTTGGTCAAATTATTATTATATAACTCGAATGTATATATACCAGTAGACATAATCATCATTATGTAATATATTAGGAATTGAGCAACCATAACTAGAAAATTAACGTTCAAAATTATTGTTAAAATTATATTTATAAAACACTTACTTGTAATCGCCACCGTCGGATTTAACAATATCAAAATGTAAAGGAAATTCACCGTTAACAGTAGTAGACTCGTTGGAGAAATTTTTAATTATAGAAATGGTTCTGTTATCGGGTATCTGGGTTTGTCTCCTATGACTACTATGTGGACTATTATGATTCAAAGGATTAATGCGACTTCTTCTTCGCAATTGTCTACTAGTATAACCAGCTTCCAGAGAGCGAGAGTGAATATTATTTAATAAATCAGCTAATGCACTCGAAAGAGGGGATTGAGTGCCTCTTTCTGAAAATATTGTATGATTGTATAATTGAATAGAGGCAGAGTGAGGTTCTGAATTGCTACTATTATTATTATTATTATTATTATTATTATTATTATTATTATTATTATTATTATTATTATTATTGCTATTATTAAGTATATCTCTCATTTTGAGTAATTTTTGTAAACTGAAAAGATTAAAAATAAATTTCAATCACTTTGAATTATTTGATAAATTTTTGGATTTTGGGATGATTGAAATTTATAGCCAAATTTTAATTTAATTAATAATAGTTTATTGTTCTTTTAATATGGTTTATCCTTAGATAAATCTAGCAACATTTTATTATTGTCTTGCATATTTTGATTATGTTTATAATACTAATTACCATAATCAATACCTTTTTGGAGTCTTCATAAAGCAACATAATGGTTGCTAATATAACATAAAATAAATTTAATAGTGTTAAAAAAGCAAATAAAATTATTTGATTTAATATAAATTTCTAAGTTTATCAATTTTTTTCTGAAACAAATATATTTATAATAATCTTTGAACGAAATATCTAAAATTACTAATTTCAACCAAATATTTATTTGACGCTGATTGATTCGCGGATGATAGAATAAATCACAATATGCCACTTAAGGGATGAATCAAATTTCAGTATATTTACTTTTCACAGCTATAATTGTTCCTATTCAATCAAGATCAGTTATATTTGTTTTTAAAGATAGTCACATTATAAATCAGATAAATGATAAATAGCTATAATTATTTTATTAAATCGATTGTTTAGATAATAAAATGTTATTAATAATTATATTGTATAAAGATTATTTAATATATATTACTTAACAATTTGTACAATATATTTGTAATATATTAAATATAGGCCATATTTTTTGTATAATAAACTATTTTTAAAATGTAATTCCATAATATCTATAAATTGCTATTTTGCTACATATTTAAAATTAAAAAAGATGATGTGAGTTAATACACTAATTGATCTAAAGCTTATCATTTTATCATTTAACAAAATGAGGTTGATAGATATTGATGCAACACAAATATGGTAAAGTTTGTTAACATAAATACTGAATAATATATACTAAAAGAATTTTTAGTTAAACCTAAATAATAAAAATCTACACTAATGTTTCTTTCCCTTTCCTCTGGATTTCTTATAACCTTTGAATCTATTCCTAGCGTATTCTTTACCACCTGAAGTTTTAGCTTCTTGAATTTCATTATATTTTCTCTTGAAGTAATCTCTAGATTTATCGTCAGCCAAAACCTCTTCAACTAGAGTACTCTTACGATCCTTCTTATTAATTCTAGAGCTGTAGAATTCTGAAGCATGCTCGATAACTGTACCAAACTAGGAAATCATATTAGTCAAATTATTAAAATGATTCAAAATATAAAAATTACTTGGAAGAACTTGGGTAATTCTTTGTTATTATCCTTTTTGTAGAATCTCTTACGATCCAAAACATTTCTAAGTTTAATAATGTGTAGATCTCGCTTAGCTTCCTCTGTAAGGGGGGTAGCTGGCATGTTAAACCATTTGGGACCAGCACTGGCAGCCTTTTCCTAAATAATTAGTCAATATTTTGATAATAATAGAACTGTAGTAGTAAAATACTTTTCTGGCTTCTTGTCTCTTAGTCATATCGAATTTTCTAACAGATTGATCCACCTTCAAAGTTTGTAAACCCTTCTTAGCCTTTTCGACATTGTTGGTAGATAAATAATTGGGGTCTTGAAGATCAATTAATTGAGTTTGTAATTTACACATACCAGTCTTGGGATCGATTTGGAAATATTTATCATCGTCCAAGTTGGGGGGTGGCATATTTAAAAAATCCAAATTTAGTTGGTTGTCTTCAATAAGTTCAGGTGTAAGGTTAGTTAAATCTAATAGAGCATGATCTAAAAATTGATCAATAAATTCGGGATCTTGATCCAATTCGTTGAAGTTTAGAATGTCTGGAAATTCAAATTGTTGAGTAGCCATGAGTAAATTAAAATTAATCTATATTATCAAAATTATTAGTATGACTTATAGAGAATTTAAATGAATAACAATAATTAAAATTTATATTAATTAGAATTATAGTTATTATGGGATGGTGTAGTCAAGAAAAATATATTTAAAAAAAATAAGTTACATTCATGATTTCTGTAGTAATGCGACTGAGAGCTGTGACAATGTCTATATACTGTTGTTGTGTAGTGGTTATTACATCTGCTTTACACGCGGAAGGTCCTCGGTTCGACCCCGGTCAATAGTATACTACTTTAATTTTTTTTCCCTTTATTTTTTCACAAATATTTTCTATCTATCATTTGTTAATTCATATAATCATTATGTTTTTTGGGTTTATCAAATATCAAACTGTGTGAACCAATTACATTCATTTTATCTTGGTACCATTATAAGTTTATTTTATCAATATTTGATGGATATGTTTAGATCATTTAATTGTATTTTCAATTATTATATATCTTAAATAATATTTCCTTTTTTAATTTTTTATAAAATTTCTTTGTATAATGGTAATCATATTAACTCACATGTTTTATCAAATGATTGTATTAACGTATAATAATTAGACATTTAAATAACATAATATTTTGCTAATAATTAATATATAAAAATTAAAGTTGAAGAATAACGTTATTATATGGCGAAATAACTATTAAACTGTCATTATTGTTATTCAAGAGCAAAAAATATTGAATAAAAAAGTCAATTTTAAATTAACTCAATTTTAAACCATAATAAATTTAAATGATAATAGATGGCATAAAAGTCGTTAGAATCGAATCAACATTAAATTAAAAATTAAATTCAAAATTAAACATGTCATCAGATATCAAAGTTAAATTAGAAAACGATGAAAGCATTGATCAAGGTATAAATATTTCACAAGCATATAAATTCATCATTCAATAATAAGTTATAGTCGAATCCAAATATTCGCCAGAGTATGAAGAGATGTTAAAAAATGCTTCAGGTAATTATTTTAAATATATCTAGTAATTTTTTTCATAATTTATTTTTTATTTAGACTGGTATTTTTTATTTAAAATTTAAATAACAGAATAAATAATTAACATGGGTTGAATACTAAAGGAACGGATTAATTCTTTGGGCAAGAAAAGCGAGAGGCCCCTACTTAGATAGTAATTCTTACACTTATCAAGTTCCTAAAAATTCTATGGATTATTATACAGGTGTTGAAGACCAAAAAAAGATGCAAGAGTAATTATTATTTTAAATTGATTTATTTAAAGATATATATAATTATTGCATTATTTAATATATAGGAAAGTTAAACAGGAGCGTTTCGATTTCTTTAATAGACCACCAGAAACCGATGACTCTGAAGATGATGATTCCGATAAAAAGAAAAGTGGCTTTGTTTCCTCAGTCGGAGTCTCTGGAAGAAGAGGTATTGGTTAAATTATATATCTCATGACATATAATTAATATTAAAACTATCTATAGGTAGACCACCTAAACAATATCAATATCAATTTTAATTATTGGAATATTAGTATTATAATATTATTATATACTAACTTTAATCATATTAATAAATTTTGTGTATTTTTTCATATAAACGAGATATTTTAATATTAAATTATATTTATAAAAAATGATGAATTATTTCTATTATTTATATTGTATATTATCATATTTTAAATAATAAAGATATATAGAATATTCTTGATACCAATTCAAATTTAATAACCCATAATCATAAAAGTGATCAATTGTCTACAAAGAGATGTAAACAAAAATTAAAATAAATATTTTAAAATAGTTAATTGCATTTAAATAATGTTAAGATTTAATCTAATAAAATCTATAAAACTTAAGAATGTCCAACTCCAAAACTTTAGTACTTATTCCTTGATCAATAAAAACTGGACTTCGGAATCTATTCGAAATGAATTTGTTAATTATTTTAAGAATTTGAACTATCAACCTATCCCTTCTGCTTCTCTAATTCCTCCCGCTACTGATAAATCCTTACTATTTATCAATGCCGGAATGGTACCCTTAAAGCAATACTTCATTAACCCGGAATCGGCACCCTATCCTAATATCGTATCCGTGCAGAGGTGTGTTCGAGCAGGTGGCAAGGATAACGATTTGGAACAAGTGGGCTTTACCAAGAGACATATGACATTGTTTGAAATGTTGGGTAGTTTTAGTTTTGGCTCTGTTGATCCTACAACTAAAATCAACCAAGTATGGACTTTTTTAACGGTCAATTTAGGCTTAGATAAAGATCGATTGAGAATTAGGTGAGAGGATAGCTAAGTTATACCAAACAACGTATTTTAATGTGTTCTGCATTATTAGTGTTCTTGAAGGGGATGATGAAACTCATAAAATCTGGACTTCAATTGGTCTTCCATCTAATCAAATAGTTTATGGTCCTCCCAAAGATAACTTTTGGTCAATGGGCGATGTAGAGGGTACTCCATGTGGACCTTGTACCGAAATTTATTACGATACTCGAGTAGGAAAGGATGATGATGAGGATCGGTAATAATATTAAAGTTTTTATTCAAGATTATGGCTCAACAGCATTTATAGTTGGCTAGAAATTTGGAATGTAGTATTTATGAAATATAGACGAGGTCCTAATAATACTTTAGTTCCTCTTAAAATTAGTTGCATTGATACTGGAATGGGACTCGAAAGGCTTACATCAGTATTACAAGTAATTCTTTAATAATATAATTAGCATATTATCAACTAATTATTGTTTGTTAAGGATAAAGACAATGCTTTCGATATTGATACAATGTCCAAATTAATCAACAAAATCAAAGAAATATTACCAACATCACCAACTAGTTTATCGGTTCATCAAGCAAGTTTGTATTAAATCTAAATTTTCAATTTAACTTATGAATTATATAGATTCAAAGTTATCACAGAATGGTAGCTGACCATTTAAGAACCTGTGCATTTTTAATTGCTGATGGTGTATTGCCAAGGTATTTATCACCTTGCCCTATAATTCACATTCTATAATTTTTCAAAGTAATTCAGGTAGAGGTTATCTCCTCAGAAGAATATTAAGAAGGGCCACTAGAGTTTTAAAACAATTAGGAAGTGAAAGTAGCATCCAACGATATTTGTTTATTTATTAGTCAATATTAATATCAATATTTAGAGCCTTTACTTTCTAATTTAATACCAACATTATTGGATACTTTTAAGGAGTCGTCATATCCCCATATCCACGAGAGATCCGCGAGTATTACTCATATTATCCAACAAGAAGAAAACTTATTCAGTAAAACATTGACAAAAGGCCTTACCTTATTGAACGATTTTTTCGCTAATAATCCAAATACAAATATCAACTGCGAATTAGCATTCCAATTATATGATACTCATGGGTTCCCATTAGATTTAGTTGAAGCTATTGCAAAGGAACAAGGTGTTGGTGTAGATGTCGATGGATTCAATAAGTTAGTAGAAAAGAGTAAACTAATTGCCAAAGCTAGTTGGAAAGGTGCTACTTCTGTCAAATCACAAGGGCCTCAATTCCATGGTATTTAAACTTCTCAATTCCCAATAGAACATATATTAATTAATGATTGCAAATAGAATTACACAGGGAACAATTCGAACAAACTTTTGTAGGCTACCAAAATAAAGAGAAATTGCAAGGTGTTGAAAGTCGAGTTGTCGCAATTGATGATTCTAATTTGGGAATTGGTATATTTTTTCATCAAAATAATTTATATACAGACTAATTCATGAATGCAGATAATTCATTATGGGTAGTTCTCGAACCCAATCCATTTTACGGATATGGAGGTGGTCAAATTCCTGATAAGGGATTCATTGAATTAATGGATGGCACTTTGTTCAGGATTTCTGATGTTCAAGAAGCCTATCAAAAAGTGTTAGCTGTAAAATTGAAGGATTTACCAGAAAATCATTCTTTGGAGGTAATTAATATATTTTCAAAATATCACCGGTAATTAATTATCGTAGGTAAATGATGTTGTAAGGTGCTCTGTTGATTTGAAACATCGTAAAGGTCTTGAAATTCACCATACCGCTACTCATTTACTTAACGCCGCTTTGAAGAAGTTTGTTTCAAAAAATACAGTCCAAGCAGGTAATTTAATATCAAATTTATTGATATTATATTAAATGTTTTATAGGATCACTTGTTGAGTCCAATAGATTAAGATTTGATTTTTCTCACTCAAAACCTCTCACTGATGATGAAATTCAACAAATCGAGAATTGGATCAATCAAGTTATTGAAAATGATTTGAAAACTAGCGTTAAGGTTTAAATTTTTAAAATCATACAAAAATTATATTATTAATTATTGAATTAGATCCAACCTTATACAGAAGCAATCAAAGAAGGAGCAGTTGCTACATTTACTGAGAAATATCCAGAAATTGTTCGAGTTGTTGATGTATACTAACATATATTTCTTTTTTTTCAATAACTAATCATTTGCCTCAGATTGATGGTGTCTCCAAAGAATTATGTGGTGGTACGCACTCCTCTTCACTTTCTCAAATCTATCCATTCTTAATTATCAAAGAATCTGGTATTGCTGCGAGTAAGTTTTTCAATATTTTGTTATTTTATAGATGAGTTAATTGTATTAGACGTTAGAAGAATTGAGGCAATTGCTGGTCCATCAGCTAGTAGACACATATTTTCTTATAGAGATCAGTTAAATACTATTGCCAAATCTTTAAAAGTAATTTATTGTTATTATTAAATTAGAAAAATTTTATCAATTATGTTTTATAGGCCGAGCCAGATCAAATTAATGATCAAATTAGTAAATTACAGAAGGATTATCAGTTAGCAAATAAGTTGATTGAAGATTTACATCGTCGATTATCTTCAAAACCTATTCAATCTACTCTGTTATCTATTAATATTGATAACAATCCAGTTAAAATTGAATTATATACTGAGGATGATGGCTCTAGTTCAGATTATTTGAAAGCTCGCTATAATTTTATTAAAAATCAATTGGAATCTCAGCCTCCAACAGAAAAAATGCATTTATTAATCAGCTATCCAAATATTATATTATTTAAACCTAGTAATTGTCAAAATACTCTTCACTCCGGAAAGGTAATATAAAATTTGATTTTTTATATTTATTATTTAAAACCATTTTTAATACACAAAATCTTATTTCAATCAATATTAATTTGATTTTTCGTTTAGATTTTAAAGCAAATTTTATCTTCCAAGAAAATAGGAAATGGTGGAGGATCAAAGGATTTTGCTCAGGGTAAATTAAATAGACCATTGAAATTTGATGAATAGATTTAATTATTATTCAATATTGATTCGCAGAATTAAAACTTATAAACCAATTGGAAATAATATCATAGACTTAAATTACTCAAAAATATATAATCGCCTATTTCTGGTATTCAATTCAAGGCATAGGAAAAGGATTTGATATTGATGAAAGTGTTGGAAACAATGAAATTAAATCAATAGAGAAATAATGTATCTTAGTTAATGAGATCTATGATTTATTAAAAATCCAGTGAACCGATGAATTAAATAGGTTAAAATTATGATTAATATACTATAAATACAATTGCTTCATATCTTGTACACCGAATGGTTCATTACATTGAGGACATTTCCTTTGCCTAGTTGTAATTCGAGATTGAATACATTCTTCACAAAACACATGCATACAGCGATTTATAACATGAGACTTGAAATTCAGATTACAGGCAGGGCATTTCAAAATTGTCTAAGCTTGCATTTAGAAAGCAAGGATAATATTTGTTTTATATATTTACCTTAAGATTATCGATCTTTTCATTTAATTCGTCAATTAACATGGTATTACCATTCGCCGAAAGTGAATCAATACGTTTAGTAGCTTGCTTAAGCTGCTCTTTTAACTCCGTATTGCTGTATCGTAGCTCTTCAAGCTCTTTAGTCCTTTCAACTAAATTTTGATCCATCTATAAATGAAAATTAGTCAATCTATTGTAAAATATAGTATGAAAATTTACTTGTTTCATTTGACTTTCAAATACTTTCATTCGGTCAATAAATAGGAAGTTCTCTTGAGCATATGTTTTAGATTTGTTCTCTAATTCTAATAGACCGTCTTTGTAAGCATTGACCTGTCGTTCAGCAATTGCCTGATATAACGTAAGAATTGAATGATTAATAAAAATATAAATTTATGAATTACCAATTGAACTGTTTGGTTATTAATTCTTTCTTCTGCTTTGGCTATATACTCCGTTTGTTTATCATTTTGTCGCTTCAGAGTTTGTATGAGTGTATTTAACTGATTCTTTTCTTTGATGGATGAATTAAGTTTCTGTTCTAGTTTCGTTTGCTAATAAAAAACACTTAAATTTAACTGAAAAATAGACTCTATTAAATCTTACCTCACTCATTAATTCTAATATCCTATCTTCTTTCTCTTTCAAGTTTAATATTTTGCTAGCTGCTTGATTCTGCAATATTGTCCATGATTGAAAAGCATTTTCAACTTCTTTGGCAAGTTGGGCTTGAGTAGTTTTTTGTATTTCTAGTTGCCTTTCAAGGTCGTGTATTTTATCTTTCTGACGCAAAATAATTTCACTTTCGTTGCCATTGATCTCAACACTCGAATCATTATTTTCAAATGAGTGACCATTTCCTTTGGGGTAGTTGGTAGTTGATAATAAATCCTGAATAAATGTAAGTTTATATGTATTTTTGTAATGGTTGATTTTTTTTACTTGAGGCAGAGTAGCAGCACCACAAGAACATTTTTCTACTACTGCTTGAAGGTGCTTTTCATAGGCAATTAATTTATCTCGATAATCTTCGGCGGTAGACAAATCATTATTGTTTTGAAGGAAGGAGATGGCATCTTCATTACCAGAGAGAAAAGCAACTTTTGTTTGTAAACGCTGGTTTTCGGATTTTAGTCGAGTGATTTGTACCTAGTAAAAATAATTAGTTTAAATAAAGATTAGAAATTATAGATTTTTACATTTTGAGATTCAGTTAAAGTCAAAAGGGCTTGCTTGTGATCCGACTGAGTATCCACTTTAGTTTTATAAACTTGGATTTCTGTCATCAAATTATCTCTATGTTTTCTAACTCTTGTAAGATCGTGGAGAGTTTTTGACATGGAACTTTCTAAAAATTCGTTTCTTTTCATTATTTGCTCCTATAAAATTAGTTAAATTAACCATTATAAAGTTAGATTAGATCTAGAATTTACTTGAGCTTCCATAATCAATTTGTTTTTATCTGCATGAAACTGTTGTATTTCATTTGATAATTCTTGAACTTTAGCATGAAGAATTTCATTTTCTGATTTCAGCCTTGCATTATTAAGTTGAGATTGATTAAATAAATATGATTCTTCAATTTTCTTCGTAGGTACTTCAAAAATCTGTAATATATGTTAATATGTTGATATGAATTCAAATAAATATAATCTGTAACTGACTTGAAGTTTTAATCTATCAAAGTCTATCTTAAGTTGTGATTTTTCTTTAATTAGAACCTCAATTTGTTTTTCAAATTTTTCTTTAATCTTATCACTGTCCAGAGTGGGATTGGCAATGACCTGAGGCTCTGGAGCCTAATATTAAGGTTAGAATTTTACACAAAAACCTAATAAAAACATCTTACTTTTGGTATTTCGCTTTTTTCAATCTCTTTCGGTGGATGTAACATAAGAAAATCAACTTTCTTTTCAGCCAATATTAATTTAGATTTAAGTTGCTCAATTTCTTCAAGTTTTTGCTGGTATAAGATTTTTTGGGATTCCAAATCAGCTGTTAAGAGTCGGTTCTATTTATTGATATTAAAATTACGTAAAATGTTTTTAGTTTGATTTTTTTACCTGTTCTTGAAGGTTAGTATGTATTGTGTCTGAGTCAACGTTATTAGATTTAGAAGTTGAATTGGTAAGAGACAAAAGCCATGTTTGACAACTTAAAAAACTTTTTATATCACTCTGTTGTAAAGAGGCTAAAATAAAATTAATAAAAGATTATTTTGAATTGAAAAAATTTTACATTCATCTTGAGTAAATTTGGTAATTAAATTGTGTAGCTGTGATTTAAGAGGCATAAAGTTGCTTTGGAGATACTTTGAAAAAGCGTGAAATTGAGTTTCAAAATCCTCTAGAAAATGATTTAGATCTTCGGAGTTATAATCGATTTGAAAGAGATTTGATAAAAATACATCTAAATTAAAAAAAAAGAAAGTAAATTTATACAGATTTTTGTGAAAAAATTGCAATGGAGTTTATAATACTTACCACTGGATATTTTATCAAAATTAAAACCAAAAGATTGCATTAGAGGGAATAGATTGTCTTGGAACTAAAATTATTTGTTTAATAATTTTTTTTTATAAATATTGAAAAATGTTTAATTTACTGTTAAAATTAGACAAGCTAAATTTTTTAATTTATCTTTGAAGTTATTATTTTGTAGTTCTTGTAATTCGAGTTTTTCGCTCAAATCTTGATTCTCTCGCTTTATACTTTGAAGCTTTTTCCATATTGACTCTTTTTGAGCTTTGATAATTTCTTCCTATTAAATATTCATATTAATTTCCTTAATAATGTATTAAAATATAAAAAGAATTGTATTACTTCATAGTAATTATGACTCCAATTTTCCAGGTCATTAGGCTTTGGAATATTATGATGAGTATAATAAAGACCAGAGGGTTTAGGAGGCATCGTTAAGATAATAATTATAAAAAATTTTAAAATATTTACAAAAGAAATAAAGATGTCTAAGTTAAAGTCGTTTATAAAACTGGATTATTAATCGGCGTTGATGACCAAGAATTTCAATACCAAATGATTGAAAATAATAGTAATAAAAGCTTTATAATGATGAGTGATATTTGAAAGAAGGTAAATGGAAAATATTACAAATGCTTAACTTTAATTCTATTTGGTTATTTCAACCAATCAGGTTCACTTATTTTTTGCTCTACTTTCGACCCTTACATAATCCAGATAATCAGATTTAAAATGTAATTTAAATTCAAATTATTTGAATCCATTATTAAGTTATATATGATTATTATAATAATGCTATGAATGCTCTTTTCATTGTTCAATGAATTATAAAAATATAATTATATCCACAAATACCTGATTGATAAAAAATAATTTTTGGAATGATAAACATACAATGAATTGAATAATTATGACTATTAGATTAATTAGTATAAAAATCAAAAACAACTGCAATGGTATAATCTTAATATATATTAACAAAATGTATACGCATTTGTATATATCGGCAAGAGTTCTAATACAACAATGACCATTAATAGTAATTTACATATTTAGTAATTCCCCGAATTATAGTTTTCAACTTTAAATAATTTATTCAAAAAGAAGTGAAAATTTAAGATATAAGCGACAATATATACAATTAACTCATAACTGTATTATTATTATTATTAATATTATTATCTTTTTACTTTTACTGTGTTAATCAACTTTAGTCAAATATTAAATAAAAATAGAATTATTTAAACTATATTCAATTATATAATAATTTGTTTAATTTTTTCTTTCAAATATCAAAGTATATAAAACAATAAAATAAAAATATTTATATTCATATCACTAATTTTAAATCTTAAAATCGCATATTTCATCAATGTTTTGAATTAGGAAAGCGTAATATGTACATACTCTAGATTACATAGTAAAGCTAACCATACTCAGAATTTCAATTAGTTTTCAACACACCTATCAATATTTAATCAATGTTTAGAAAACTATCACTTGCAATATAGATATTTGGACATTATTTTACAATAGCATTCAGTCTCAAACAATATGGCATTAAACATATTGTCTTTGTCCTTAGTTAAATATAAATAATTTTAATTACAATTCTGCTTTTAATAGTATAGGATTAAACTGAAATTTTATCAAACAGTTTTATATTTAAAGATAAAACAGGAAAGGTTAGAACAATACAGACTTGAAATAGATTCAGGCTTTAATTAGTCTCTGATATCAAATAATTATTAACCTAAATAATTATATATTATATAAGATTACATTGTTTCAAAAAATAAAACACATGGCTTTGAACAATAGTTTTGATAATTTTAAAATAGGGTTCTTTCAATATAAATCATTTAGGCTATTAGATCAAAATTTAATAACCAAATATTTGGTTTTTAAATTATAAAT
Organism: Conidiobolus incongruus B7586; assembly: GCA_000697335.1. Lineage (NCBI taxonomy): Eukaryota > Fungi > Entomophthoromycota > Entomophthoromycetes > Entomophthorales > Conidiobolaceae > Conidiobolus > Conidiobolus incongruus. The sequence goes on along the minus strand of JNEM01007038.1, from coordinate 503 downwards.
TATTAATTTTTAAGAGAAATTTCTCTGATTTTATTTTAATATTCAAAAACAAGATTAATTATTTTAAATATAAGTTTATTAAATTTTTCTTAATTAGATATTAAACTTATATTCTCAGTTTAATTTAAGAAAATTATTTATTAAAGAAAATTTTAAAATTATTATAATAATATATATTTATTGAATACCAGAATATATTGTATTATATTTAAAAAATAAATATAATATCAAGAAATTGAAAGGTAATAAATTGCTAGAAAATAATTTATTAAAAAAATAAAGTTTGGAAAAATTTTAAATAAATTATAAGGTTAAAAATATAAAAATATAAAAATTAACTTTCAATTTAAGGAAATATAAATAATATTCTTTTAATAGATTAGGAATATAAAAAGCTACTATAATATCTAGTAACCTAAAGATTGTTTTTATTTATATAATGATAAAAGTTTAAATAGTTTATCAATTGATATTATAATAAATATATATATATATATATATAT
>JNEM01007024.1:0-18069 GCA_000697335.1 Conidiobolus incongruus B7586 | reverse complement strand
TATTTTACATTATATAATAATAATTATCAAGATTATTATATTATAATATAATTAGAACTTAATATTAATTCAATAGAAATATCAAATATTATATCAAATACAAAAAAAATAATTAATAATAAAAATATTTTTCTTAATTAATTAAATCAACTTATAATAATATTGATTTTATATTTAAATAAAAATTAATAAAACATTTTAATTATTTAATAATATTACATTTTATATCAAATTCTATGCTTATTTAAATTAAATAATTTATATATTAAATAAAAGATTAAAAATAAGAATACTGATATTTAAGTAATATTAAGTATATTATAATAAAATATTAAAATCATTATATTGAATTATTTAAAATAATAAATCTGAATATTTATATATTATTGTTGATCCATTAATCAAATAATATTTAGAACTGTAATAACATAATCTTATCTATAAACTCTAAAAAATATATTAAATTTAATAATATTGAGTTTTTATAAGTTTTGGGAAACAAAGATTATGGTTAGAAAAATACTTGTAATATAATTTAGCCAATTATTTATTAATCCTGCTTTTTAAAATATTGGGACTATATGTCTTAAAAATATTATTAAGACCTTATAACAGAATATTCAGAGAAAAAAAATCTTCTTATTAATCTTAACATTTTAGAGTTTAAATAATTCATTTAGTGAGTGACATAAGTTTTGAATAAATTCTAATAAAGGAGCTAAAAAATATCACTTGATTATAGACTAACAATTATGCCATGAGCAAGGGGTAATATGAACCCAACTATCAAATCTAGACAAACAGGTATTTTTAGAATACAATAATAATATCAATTATAATGATAAAAATAAATTATAATAATATATGATCTTTCTATTTATATTTTAATAATAAAAAAATTAATAATAAGTTTTATATTAATTAGATTAAAATAAGTTTCATTTAATATTTTATTCAAAACTTAATAATTACTAACAATTTTCTAATATTCATAAAATATATAGAGCTATAGTTAGAGACAACTTTCTGAATAAAGAAAATAAGGAAAATTATCCAATCTAGCATATTCAATAGACTATAACTCTTATGGATTTAATAACATTAAATAATCAAAAAATTTATTCTAAAAAAATTAAATTTCAATGGATAAGTTTGATTAATTAGTGATATTTCCAAATTTATTACTTTTATAAAAAAGATTATAAATATTGGATGTCTATTGAGGATATAACAAAGAGTTAGAGTAAATCAAAAAAATGTCAATTTTTATATAAATTATTTATTTAAATTCTATACTTATATTTATTTTAAAAAAAGTGCTATAATATAAAATATGTAATATTTACTTTAATAGATATTATTGTGTTAAAATTTTAATAATTTATGAACAATATTAAAAATATTAAAATTATATTTAATTTTGAAATAAAATGATGAGATTGAAAATAACAATTAATAAATGTGAAATAATATATAATAATTGATAAAATTTAGTTAATATTATTATAATATACATTAATAAGTTATATATAACTAGATAAATAATATAAATTTAATATATTTCATTTAATTAATTCATTTTTAATATTTTTAACAGATATATTTCAAATTTATTATTAATTAATTTTATATAAATAAGATTTATATATATTCAAATATTATAAATACCGCTTTGAATAGAATAAGATAATCCAATCAAATTTTGTTACATGATCGTTGATAGCGAATTTATTTAACCTTTGGAATATATATATATATATAATAAACTGGGCAAATAACATCATAATCATTATTATCATATATTAATATTTAATATATGATTAATACTAGTGCGATAATAGGAATATATAGCTGATATACGATTTGTTATACCTAATTCTAATTCACTTGTTGGATAGAAAATGACAAAAATCGTATTATAAGTCGTTCAAATCACTTGTCTTTTAATAAATTTTATTCTTTACCTCAAAATTATAATTACAAAAGATATTAAATATAGGTGAAAATTATGAGTATAATATATAAAAATCAAAATTTTTAAAATTTATTTAAATTGAAATATAAATAATTAGATAATTAATTATTTGTGCATATTATTTAATGATGAAAGTTATTAAATATGCATTATTGATATACCTTACTGTTCAGTATAATTTACATATTTTGTAATCAAAAAATAAACTGAAGGCCAAGGATATGTCAATTTTTATATTATGTAATTGAATATTCACTTGTATTGCAAGGTATGAGGATTATGTTATTAGATTTCAAATTTGGAAGACTTATTTTAATATAATATATAATTTTATATAAAAAAAACTTATATTTTCGCTAAAATTAAAGATTATTATTTTTGAAAATAATTATGAATTATAAATTAGGAATTAATATGAAATTATGTAATTAATCTGCCAAGATTTAATTAAAGCATCTAACTAAAGCCTTGTCAACCCAACAAAATTTAAATTTGAATAATATGCATATTAGTTTCAAATTTAAATAAAATAATTCATCATAATATAAATTTAAAAAACAAATTTAATAGTGATATTTTAAAATTGAATAAAAAGATCCATTTTCATGAAGTATATATTTACTCATTAAACAAGTGTATTAATTTCTACAAATATGACTCTTATTGGTATCATGTTGAAAAAATTTCTAAATTGGGTTATATTTCCACCCTATGATATAATTTATCCTTTAAACAGCTTCTATCCAATTTTCCTCTATGAAAGAATTTGATTATAATAATATTACCGACGTATTGTCAATTATAGTGATTGTTCAATATTTAGGGTATATATAGGCTCTCGTTTAATTGTACTGATTGTTTTTTTTATTTATAGACAATATTGAAAACTAAAAAACCTATGATATTCCCAAAAATTGTATTAAAAACTCAATTCTTTTATTTAAATGATTTATTATTTGAGGTCATTTGATTTTTCATATTAGTGTTTTGATTTAAAAATAGTTAGTTAAAAAAGTCCGATATGAAATAAAATAATGAGCAAAAATCGTATTATGTTAATAGATAAATAAGATAGTAAGTTGATAAATTTTATCAAATTTGGTTTATCAAGGTTAATTAGAATTTAATTAATTTAGAGTTATATTAATAGATATAATGTTATAGTTATTTTTTGAAGAAAATAGTTTTCAAAGTTAAGAAATAATAACTCTCAATGATATATAGTAATTAATATATACTATTTTCGCTCCGAATATACATGTACAATGATAAATTCATTCATGTAATGAGAACAGTTTGCCAGATAGTACAAGGTTTGGAAATTCACGCAAATTTGAACTATCCACCCTGTTTTAAATATTTAGCCAACCAAATCCATTGACTTATCATGAATTTATGGCAAATTGCAAGTATAAAAAGCACCAGTAACTCACCCAAATTCCAATTTGAAAAATTAAATTAAGTCATTGTGGGTTTTAATCAATTTCTTGCAGTATAATCCTCTTAGTCAATATTCTCAGCATAATTCTTATTAATTCTTGTTAAGGTACTCAGCAGAATTCAAAGATTTGATATATAATCGTATTCAATTTTTTAAATTTTATTTTAAAAAATAGTTAAATATTTAATTCTATTAAGTAATGTTTTTATCCTGACAAGTTAATATTCTTATTTAATTTTGATAATATTTTTATTTTATTTAAATTCCTAATATATAAAATTAATAACTGATCTTTATTGGAATTTAAATATTTTTCGATATCTTTATTTTGTTTATAAATATTAAAGAATAATAATAATAATGATTAATTTAAATCTTCACGATTATCACACTTTACCAGCTTTAGTTGGTGGTTTTATTATTGTTTTTGGCTTAATTAGTTTGGTGATTAAAGAAAGACTGTTTATATCCGATACGCGTAAGTGCTCTGGTTATACTGTAATTTACATTTATTTTAACTTTATATTTTAGTGGTGGCTTTGTTATTTGGTGTAGTAGTTGGTCCTTATTGTTTGAATTTATTTGATCCGACCCAATTTGAACATCAAGAAACTATCCTTCTGGAATTCTCCAGAATTGTTATCGCTATTCAGGTATATAATAATACCATTAGTATATAGAATTTAAGAATTTAATTTAATATTTTGTTCATTATTTATATTATATAGGTTATGGCTATAGGTGTATCAATGCCAAAGTAAGCAATAATATGATTTTTAATCAAAGGCTAATATTAACTATAATAACCTAGAAAATACATATGGATTGAAAAATTATCCATTGCCATGTTGTTACTACCTGTCATGCTCTTCATGTGGCTAATTAGTGGCGGAATTCTTAAGATATTTCTACCTCTAACATATGTAAGTTAATAACATACTTTATCATTAAATCGCACTAAACCTGTATTATAGTTGGAATGTCTTTTAATAGCAGCTTGTGTCACCCCAACTGATCCAGTAAGTAAAATGGTTGAATTTTATTGAATGATGCACTGATGAAATCATATTGGATATAGATTTTAGCTAACTCAGTTGTCAAAGGAAGATTTGCTGAAAAAAACGTTCCACTTAATGTTCGTGATATTTTATCAGCTGAGAGTGGTATCAATGATGGCTTGGGTCTCCCCTATCTCTTCCTTGGATTGTATCTTCTCTCTTCAGATTCTGTAGGTAAAGCTATCTCTGATTGGGTCTTGTATACATGGCTTTATATGATTCTATTATCCATTGTGATTGGTGCAGTGATCGGTTGGCTTGCTAAACGATTGGTATTCTATGCTGAGCAGCATGATTTTATTGATAAGGAGTCCTTCTTGGGATTCTGGATCGGTTTAGCTGTAAGATTATATCATTTTTCAATTTTTAACCTTATTGATTTTTGATCTATAGTTGTTTTTAATGGGAAGTGTTGCAACAATTGGCAGTGATGAACTTTTAGCATGTTTTGTTGCTGGTACAGTATTCGCTTGGAAGTAAGTTCTTATATTTTTTTTAATTAGATTTATTATATTAATATTACTTAGTGACTGGTTTTCCAAAGAAACTCGCGAGGCTCACTTGCAAGAAGTTGTGGATATGATTTTCAACTATTCATTCTTCATTTATTTCGGTACAACCATTCCATGGTCTTCCTATACTAATCCAGAACTTGGGCTCACGCCGGGTAAACTTGTTGGAATGACAGTGATGATCCTCTTCCTGAGAAGACTTCCACCGCTCCTTTTATTCTCAAAATTCATTCCGGCTATTAAGAACATCCGTCAAACTCTTTTTGCAGGTTGGTTTGGTCCTATTGGAGTTGGTGCTATCTACCTATCTTTAATGGGAATTGAAGAAGGACATAGATTAGGTGTCCCCGAAGGTCCTCTCAAGTATATGTATACAATCAATTCTTTCTTAGTTCTCAGTTCAATTGTTGTCCATGGGATCACAATTCCCCTATTCTACCTAGGATATAAGATTCCAACAAGGACTTTAACTCAGAGTGTGATGATTCAGAATATGGTTAGTAGATTGCCTGTGCTTAATAGGGGTGATGAAGTGCAACTTGATGCCGAAGGTCATATTCGCGGTGCAATTTCAGCTCCTGTGACTCCTCTCCCAGGAGCAACCCCTAATGATTCTTCCAGTAACTTAGGAATCAAGCCTGCATTAAAGAGACCAAGCCATGAATCTGCCAGATCAACACCTGTTAACCCACCTGCAGAGAACGACCAACCAGTGGTAATCGTTGTAAATTCCACTCATTCTAATAATCTAGACAAACCAACTAATTCTAATTAAATTATTCATCTAATTAACTTAACACAAAATTTTGAACATTAATAAATTAATGTTATGACATATATTGTTTTTATATTTCAAAAATTTATAAATATTTCTATGATTTTTATCATAAATTCATTTGCAAAAGATTTTTAATACAAGTACTCAAATTATAAATCAAGTTTGGTTAATAAATTTAGAATATTTGATTAGTGTAATTAATTAAAACAAATTTCACACATATAAGTATTAAAATGATAGAATATAACAATTAATATAACTAGGAGAAATAATCTTTAAAATGATAATAGAATAATTATATACCGAATATTTAACATTTTTAAACGAAATTTAAAATTTGATCTGATTAATTAAAATGCATTTGAATTTTTAATATTAGATTAAACGCGGTTTTTGCATTTATAAATAAATGAAGAATGAGTATGTGATTAAAGAATTTCAATTATACCATCATCATCGACCTTATACTCCGTCAAATTATTCCAGTCGATATGATATACTTCATGTTTTTCAGCATTATCTGTAGTAGTCGTAGATAAGTTAGGAGGGCTTCCGTTGACTTGGTTAGAGTGTGATGCAGGAATAACTGGTTGATTGGATTGATTCATGTCATCCTGAGCATTATTAGATTCCTTATTCCAAAAAGGTGTAGAATATCTGACTCTTTCATCATAAGCTTCTTGCATACATTTCCAGAATGTTTTGTGCACTCGTTTAAGATCATCAACAACCTTAACACAATCTTCTGAAGGGGGAGGTTGAGGAGCATCAGAAACATCAATTTCATTCAAAAGCACTTGAACACATGCCATCGCAGATTGTGAAATAGACTGAAGATTATAACCTCCCTAAATAACACATTTTAATTGAATAAAATTTAAACTCTGTGAACAGCATATTACCTCTAAACAAATTGCAATTTTACCATTAGTTAATTGATACAGTTTGTGTGTTAATTGAGCGTATCCCAAAGGAGTAATATTACACTCTCCCAATTGATCGCCTATTACAATTAATTAAAATAAATTTCAAAAATATATCTCAAATAAATTACCAATTGCTGCATCAAAACCAGAAGCAACTAAATTGAAAAGTATAATTAATATAATTCTCGGTTTGAAAAAAATGATTAATTACCAACTATAAGCTCAGGTTCAAATTCTTTGGCAATAGGAATTATAATTTCATCAAAAGCGTATAAATAATCACCATCTCCCATACCTGCTCTTGTCCAAGCAACGTTGATAGAGCTTGAATATTAAAATGTTAAGAAATTACATAGTTGCTATAATATTGATCAATCCTTACCAACCAAGACCCCCTGCTTCGCCTACATAAGTTAGAGCACCTGTAGTGTCAAAAGGATAGAATTTAGCATTTTCATAGCGATGGAGGGAAATATAAACAACATTTGGATCAGAATCAAAAGCTTTTTGAATTCCATTTCCTAAATTACACATTAATATCAATAATTTGGGAATTTTCAACTTAAATAACAAAAACAGTATACCATAATGAACATCCCTAAAGGAGTTATTAATTAAATGAGATATAATATTAAATATGATATAATTTACCAATCAACAATTAATAACTTTTTTAAATTAAATTTCTTTTTCAAAGAAGCAACTGCAATTGCCTGATAAAGGATTAAATTTCGCAGTTTAATCAATACAATATTATTATTTACTTACGACATTGTTAAACATACAAAATCCCCTAATTATTAAGAAAATTAAATAATAAAATGAATTAAATATTGATTCAAACTTACATTGCTTGATCAGCTTCAGCATGATGACCCCTATACAATTAAAAAAATTAATTACTCATAATATTGTAATATCATAGTATAGGAATAATTACGGAGGTCTAACGATAGCAAATCCACTTAAAATTCTATTCAATAAAATCTCATTAATTAACTCAATGACACCACCACAAGCCAATCTCGCACAGTATTCACTCTCGGTACTTAAATATAAATCATCGTACATTTTAGCCATCTTAATTAATTCATCCTTATTCAAGAATTTAACCCTCTCAATCTTTTGAATATATTCTAAAGTATGAAAGTTCAATAATTCTTCATTGGTAGCCAATCTTGCAGGAATATGCTTCATTTTATCAATTAATCCATTCTGTTTTAAAGTTTGATAAATAGCGGATATTCTTAAAGGTATTTCATTTTCGTGATAATTTAAATTTAACTGCATATGATTCACCATCCTAATATCGTAAACGTATCCTACTTCTTTCTTTTTATGTGTTGAATCTTTTGTAACTAATTTCAAATTTAGAAATTGAATTTTAACATATCAAATAATATTTACTGTGTTCATTGTTTTCTCTAATATATGAGTCATTTTTTATTTTTGAATTATTAGTATTAGAATTCACTCTATAATGTTCTTTTTCACACATTATAATTTTATTTTGATGAATATCAATCATACAATCTAAAGGAGAAATTATATAGGTGATACAAATTGAAAAAATTGTGGGATCATCAGTTGGATTCAGCTTTGATAATTTTCAATGTAGCTTTATGAAGTTGTCCAAAGCAATCACTTGTATTAATAATATACAGTCTCAGGTTGATGTAAATTGCTTTTTTATGTATATTAGTGAAATTCTTATATTATTTCATGATACATTTCAAATCAACTTACTTTTTATGTATATAAATATATAATATCCAAAATCAAAAAAATATAATATTAATTTAATAAAATTTTAATTTATTATTTATTTTAATATTTAATTATCTTAAACTAAAAAAGTATATATTCTTTACAATATTCTCTAGATTCTCAGGTAATTATATATGTTTTATTTAAAATATGTGTATTCTGTGGAGTGTATATCCAATCAAACCAAATTGTTGGTGGTAAATATATTAACAATGAAATTTGATGATAAAAATATTATATATTTTAAATTCAGTCATTATTTATAGAAATTGGGGATAAAAATAAATGAAATGATTATAATTAATTAATAATATCAACATATTGGTATTTGATGTTAAACCACTTTAATATAATAAACAACATAATTCAAAACTAAAGTTTTTATGTTATCAAAGTAATTTTGAGGATTGTAGATAGGTTTAGTGATTAAAAAATTTAAAATTTATCACATAAATATTGATCAAATTAATTTATTTATATACATAAAATATGATAATCATTAAATTTCTAGCTTTGAGATAAATATCGATAGTGATTATATTTATATATTAATTTAAATTATGTCTAAGAATTATTTAAAGTAACATATAGTTTGAACAATAATTATTTTTACTTTATACATATTTTAATAATAAATTTCAAAACAATTTTGTATTAATAAAATATATCATCCAGTGCAATATTAATACATTTTCCAAAAAAAATTATTTATATGAAAAAAATACATTATAATAAATATACCATAGTGGCAAATGTTGTGTATAAACATTATAGAATAATATTAGGCTTTGTCCATTCTATTATAGATTAACAAGAAAATTTTAAATAAATAATTGATCCAAGTTGGAAGTCTTAAATCTAAAAATAAAATTTTGAAAATACTATCAATTTTTTAATTATTGAATAAAAAAAATACTGTAAAAAAGTAGTCACAAAATATAACGATAGATATTATTTATTTGATAAAATATTATTTTGATTAATAAAAATTTATAATTATAATGAAATGATTTTGAAAATTGGTTGAAGATATTGCAATAAATTTAAAATAATTGAATAAAAAATTGATTGAAATTGATTAAAAACTAATAAGAATTATTATAAGCTTAATATTGAAACACTAATATGGAAAATAATTTTAAATTTGTTAGTGATATTGAATAATCTTGAATGATTTGATAAAGTTGAAAGACAAAACATTGTTATAAAAACCTTGCTAAAGTGTTAAAATCAACACAATGTTAAAAGTTAGTGATCATTATTATATTAAATAAAAAATGATTTATAATAGGATTACGATTTATAGTTTAGATTGTTTAGAAACATTAACAAAATCAATACCTTTAGCGATACTTCCCTTCAATTCGTTGGCAGCTGCATCGATTAATTTTTGCTCATAGGGTGTAACACTTTGGGGCACAATGATCTTATTGACGCCTTGAGCAGTGATTTCAACATCGAATGCAAAGTACTCGATGTTGCCTACCAAAGCCTGGGCCTTGCCCTTGGAAAGAGTATCTGAATCGAGACTGATATAAGCAGATTCAATAATAGATTGGTTGTGAACTGCAGCATCGATGATGGCTTTTGCAAATCTAGCTCCAGCATAAGCCATACTTAAAGTGGCAGATCCAGCACCTCCTTTGGCTTTAACAACTTCGTCACCTCCATATTGAACGCGGTGAGTAAGTTTCTCAATTTGTTGCTGAGTGAAAGAATGCTGGGGATGGATATTAGAAAATAAGGGGACAATAGTTGGACCACTATGACCTCCAATGATGGGTAATCTAGTCAAAGCAGGATCGATTTCCTTTTTCACCTCACTGGCGAAGGAAGAAGCTCTAACTGAGTCTAAAGTAGTCACACCAAAGATTTTTTTGGGGTTGTAGACATCCAAATCCTTGAAAACTTGAGAAACGATAGGTACTGTAGAGTTAACAGGGTTGGAGATCACTAATACAAATGCTTGAGGACTATGCTTAGCAATTGCGATGGCGAGATCTCTAACTATACCAGCGTTAATTCGGAAAAGGTCATCGCGAGTCATTCCTGGTTTACGAGGGATACCGGCTGGGATAATAACTAGGTGACTGTCTTTGACGGCTTCAGCTAAGTTTTCTGGACCAAGATGAGAAGTTACTTTAGACTTGGTATTGATGTGTGAAAGATCGGCAGCCACTCCGGGTACATTAACAATATCGTAGAGGGAAAGGTGAGTGACGTCAGCATTCAATTTGAGTAATAAAGATAGAGGTTGACCAATACCTCCAGCAGCACCTAATACAGCAACTTTAACCATTTTTAATTAATGTATTATATATTTTAACAAGTTATAAAATTTATGAAAGGAAGAGTTATAAAATGCAATATATCAATTCACTCAATTGAAAAGCATTTTAAATTATCATATGATAGAATTGGCTGATGAAATATTGAACAATTGAGAAGTGGTCTGTGAAATTTTGAGAAAATGTTTAATTGTAAATTTTTTTAATATTGTTATTTGATATTTAATAATGCAAAGTTAGCTGTTGATGAACTCTTTTTTACGAAAATATACTTTTTATGATGCTTTTCAAGCTGCTGAACTCGGACCCAGATTACTCCCCAAATTTTGCCCTGTCCCTGAGCTTCAAATAGCTGAATTCGAAGCAAGTTCGACTGAAGGGAGGTAAATCGGGTGATAAATACTCCTACATTATTGTGAATGCAAAAGCTGAAATTGATGTACTGATATACAATAATTTGTCAATTTTATTAAATTCAGGAGTTGGATGGTATTTTAATCTGTAAAAAATCCCCAAAATATCTTGAATGTTCTGTGAATACAGCCTTGATAAAAATAAAGAGAAGAGTATGGGTTACTGATGCCTTGAAGACTTGGGCATAATTCAACGTTATTGGATCAAATCCTTTGGATGGAATCGCATACACCATAAACCAGCATCTAAGCATAACAAATCTGTGGAATCAGATAAATAACATTTGTTTATCTGAGCAATCAGTGATTTGAATGGTATAGACACTAGGGAAAAACCATCCACTGACTTGATAATATTTCAAAGTTCAAACAGTTTAACCAGCTCATTATAAAATTCAAGTTGACAGTAGTCGTATCCGGGATTATCGACTTTTCGAGACTATTACTTTAATCGAGCTAATATAGCAGATAAATGATAATCCAATTTAGTTTTTGAAATATTGAAATTTCTCTAGTCTTAAATAATGGATTATTTAATCATTTGTTAAAAATGAATCACTCTGGAATATGATGAAATTTCAATCTCCCATGTCTAGTAAAGTCAAAATTTATCTGATGGAATCTTTAGCAACGAAAAATAGTAAATTGTTATTACAAATTTGAATTAAATATAGTGCAAGACAATAAAACCATATCAAAGTACTCCGAACATTTTTATAGTGAAATTTTCGTCCATTACATAGCAAAGCTTACCTAATCCAAGTGAATGTAACATTATATTTCTATATCAATATTCATTATTCATATCAGGAATATTTTGGTTACTTTTGTGTTTGATATATATATATATAATTAGCATTATATATAGTTAATAAACAACCAAATCATCAAAATTAATTCAATTACTGACAATAAATGCACCTTTTGAAAATAAACCAATAACATTTAAACATGCGAAATTCAAGTGAGTTTGAGTATATTTAATAGTATTCACAAATAGAAAATTTGATTGGATAAAATAGCCTGTTCACAGAAAAAGGGTTTTAGGTGTATTTGGAACTTGCTCATTTGGGCCTAACAAATTTTCAAAACCATAACAAATATTACATTTGCCATAGCTGACTTATTCCAGAATATATCAGTTTCCAAGTTTTAAAAAACGTTAAAAGTAAAAATAATAGTTCGTCTCGCACAAGTCGAATAATAATTTGTAAATTTGTTGTCATACTGAATAATATTAAATAATTGTTAAAATTTAAATAGATTGACTTGGAATAAAATTATCATTTCTAATGGTTGAAGCAACTTCTAAACATGCTAAATGACTAATTTTGTCTATATGATTAAAATTATTAAAATATAAGGGAGAAGATATTTCGCTCAAATCTTAAATAAAAATCTCAAACTTCTAATTTTACTATCACCGCTATTACAATTACTTTTGGTATCACTTTTATCTGAAACGGGTGTAAATCTTTTAGTAAGTTTAAAGTATTGGTTCACTTTATCAAATGTGGAATATAATTTCTTCTCTTTATATTATAGTTGATAAAATTTGTGATTGGTAACTGCTTGTTTTGATCTTATTTTACTAGCTATATAAATGTATTCAAACAAAAATTTTAAACCTCATTGGCAAGGGCTACCACCATTACACTTTAATTTAGACTTTTTACGTTTTCAGCACCACTTAGTAATTTTGGAATCTATTATAATAGTTATTGTCATTAAAATGAAGCTAACATTAATAAACAATATGAAATCATATTTTTATTTGGCTTTAAATAACCTTAAATTTAGTATTGATAAAGTCTTTTCCTAGTATTATCCTAGACTGTCATTCTCTTTGAAATTTGGTAAACATTATTTAAATTGACATCACCAAGACTTATCAATTCTCTAAGCAAATAGCTCTTAGTATTTACTACAATTGCTCTACTATAATTTTGTTGCTTCAATTCAAATTCTATTTCTCTTGTAAAAGAGCTTAAATCAATTTCAGGAAAATAATTGAATCACAATCACATATTGTTTAGAAAATTACCTCATATTTTAATTAAATGAAATGCAAGATAAACTAAAACTCAATCTCCACTTTACCAGAAAATTGTTGATAGCCTTTTTTAATTGGCTTAAGTTTGGACTAGTGGTTAAATAAATTATATTCATTAAATTATAAGGAAATTGCAATTCAGTGTTGATTTAAATGGTAAATAAGGATTGTTTAACATTTTGACTTTTCAGGATAGTTCATTTATGACGTGTAAAATTGTTATTATGAATAAAATTTTTAAAACTAAAAATCATTCATATTTTTATATTATTAATAATTTTTAGTTAAGAATTAATTCCAAACTGCTATAATATATATATATATATATATAATATTTAATTTTCACTTGGATTTCAAATATGTTTTCTATTCTCGTTGGTTCACCATTATATTAACAATCTAGATATTGGTAAGAGAATTGATGCTTTTTTGCTTAATATTTTCTAACTATGGAGTGTTTAGGTGAATATTATGAAGGATCTAATGATTTTTAAAAGTTCAAATTACTGTTAATATTATATACATAATTAATTATTCAAATTTTTGAATTTTTCATTAATCCAATTGATTATGTGAGAAATTATATTGGATAAATAGTTCCAGTATAATAGGGATTTATACTATATTTTAATATTATTTGTATTAAATAAATAAAACTTTATAATATTTATTATATCATACTTAATAAATATTTTAAGTCAAATATCACAAATTAGAAAATGTATTTTAATTTTCCCATACAGAGAGGATCATCCATTATTACATAATGATAAATTAGTCGGGCCTTGATAAATCATCAAAAATTGATAGCATTAAAATTACAATTCAATTTGAAAGGAAAACTAATTAAATTGATTACTAAAAATAAAAACAAAGAAACTAAAAAACTAGTTATAAAGTAAAATAAATTAAGATTTCGGTGCAATATATGCTTTAGAGTATCTTCTTTTATTCCATCTGATAATTTCTTTCCTTTAATATTTTCTATTGGTTTATAAGGTTTAATTTAAGTTATCAGATCCATATTTTTAAAAAATACAGATTCAAATTTTAATTTGTTTGATTAATTTTATTTTGTAAAATTTAGTTATTTAATATCATTAAATCATTAAATTATTCTTTAATTTTGATTTAGTTTTATACATAATTATTGTTGAATTCATTGATCTATTAATCATATATTGAATGAATCACTCACCTCCTACCTCATCCAACTCTCCCAAACCCCAGGATCATGTGAGAGTCCGAGTATCCAAAGCTTGTCAAAGATGTCGCGGGTTTAAGTTGAAGTGTTCTGCCGAAGAGCCCTGCAAGCGATGCAAAGCAGCTAATGCAGAATGTATATACTTAGCAAGTAAA
Organism: Conidiobolus incongruus B7586; assembly: GCA_000697335.1. NCBI lineage: Eukaryota > Fungi > Entomophthoromycota > Entomophthoromycetes > Entomophthorales > Conidiobolaceae > Conidiobolus > Conidiobolus incongruus. The sequence continues at coordinate 3,499 of JNEM01007024.1, read as the reverse complement.
CCAAGGGCAAAACCAAAGTATATCAAACCAAAGTTTACCAATTTGAAGGAGAAAGAGGCTAAATTAGAAGCTACATTTGACAAAGTGACTCAATTAGTTAAAAAGCTTTCCAATGCCAGCATTAATACCATCGATTTACAAGACGATTATGATATCATTAAAAATTACATACAGTTTTCTTTGTTGAATTTAAAAGACAATGAATTTTTTTATAAGGTCCCCAAATTTATCCAACAACAGGTTGAGTCTCTATATATGTCCCCACCTGCGGACAGTGAGATGAGTTTAGTTAGCTCTACCCTTAACATAGGTATATATTTATGCAAATATTATTAGCAAATTCTCTCATGCCTTTTCAGAAAACAACGAATTCTGTACTCAACTTCTTCAGACTTTTATTGCTAAGTTACTGTACAGTTTCCCTTTAATAATGCCAATAGATACCAAAGCTTTATTTACTAAAAGTATCAAAGAGTCCGCTTTACTTAATGCCATACTATCTATTGCATTAAGGATTTACTACTTTGAAAAGGGCCTTAATACTCATTCTCACAATCCCTTCTATTTTTACGCCAAATATATTCTAAGTAATGAGCTTCAAGAGCCTACTATTGAGCTGGCTCAAGCTCACGCTCTTGTCGGGTTAATTGAAATGAGCCGTGGTTGGGTTCTTCAGTCTGTTAACTCTACAAGTAAATTTAAACCTAATTCCTACTTTTCCGATTCTAATTTTTGTTTATTTAGATAAGGCCACTAGGTTATTATTTTACACTATATTTCAATTATTAACAGCCTTTTAACATTTATTATTTAAAACTTTAGAATTTCTCAAATGCTTGGTCTTGACCAGATCTGTTACAATAACAGTGAAAATTTTGATCCAAATCTTCTTGAAGAATGTCTCCTTTGGATGAATTGTCTAACATTTGATTGCTTACACAGTGCTGAATTAGATTTACCAGCCCTCATCAAAAAATCAACAATTCAAATCACTGATAAACTTCCAGATTTTGATATATATCAAAGATTTTGTGAAGTAATTTTATATTATTAAATGCATAATAATTTGTGTTAATTTTTTATATAGGATATTAATTACAGGTTGTTTATTCAATCTCGCATATTCTACTGCATTGCCAACTTTGTCAATCATGTTAAGATTCTATCAAGACAATTTCACACCAGATCACAGACCAAAGATGGGATCCAGGGTTTGAAAGATGAGCTGGACTATCTTTATACAAAGGCTCGAGATATCCAGATGAGCGGGTGGATTCTTCCATTTGATTTCCAAATTGATGAGAGTGTGATTGATGACAAGCAAGAGTTATTCTCTATCATAATCAGGAGCCTTATGTTCCGCATTTCTTATATTAAAATATGTCAAATGCTTCAGCAGTTTTATCATATCTACCCTGCATCAAACTCACCACATTTAACTCCTGATATGACTATTACTTTACTTTATGAGCTTCAAAATACATGCCAATGTATTGCAATTAACACCATTCAATTGTATACTAAGTTGAAATATTCAACTAATCCAGATTTGAATCAAACTTATCGACAGGTATGCTCAATAACACCAACACTTGCATTCACTTTTGGAGTTCTCACCCAGCATTTTCTTCACGATCTTTCTCCTTTTGGTAAGAGTTGCTACGAGTTTTGTGAACAAGAGGCAATTTATTTGAGTTCCCTATGGCCTGTCCTGAAACCATGGATTTCTCAATTACAACGCGCACACCATAAAACTCAAATGCCTGACATGTATCATTTTGGCCATCCTGACGCTTAGCTCAGGTGAGCCATATTTATACTAGCTAATGGATTATATAATACATAGTTTTATATATTTATTCTTATTTTTTGATATTGTCAATTTTAATCATTATGCTCATTGAACATTATAAATAAATTCACTGTACTTATTACACACAATACTAATATTTGAATATTTTAATATATTATAAATATCAAATAAATTCATATTAGCTCAAGTCATTTTAAATATTTTTTATTAATATTTTACAAATTGAAAATTATTGAATTTCATTTTATTAATATTTAACAGTTTGATTTTACAATGATATTAAATAAAAATGTATAAATATAAACTATATTAATGTATATATATTTAAGTTTTTTATTTGTTGTAGCAATAGTATACTTAAGTTAACTAGCATCAGTATGTGCTATATATTTTTACATTTTCATCAAATCATCACCAATTTATTATAATTAAAATTAAAATTGAAATACAAGTTCTAATTTCAATCTCTTAATAAATGATATAATATGTAAAATAATATAGATTTATCTAGAATTATTTAATATTTATCCATCATAATGTTCAACAATTGATAAATCTTAAACCCTGATTTAGTATTCAATCCAACATTGAACTAATTATCTTGAGAATATATGTCAAGTGGATTATTTAATTGAGAATTACAAGAATTTAATGACGAGAGTTGCCGATATGAGAATTTACAAATTTTGAAATCTATCAAACTAAATAGAGTGATTAGGCTGAAATTAATATCCACTATTGAACAGTTTATCACTATTATTTAAAATTTAATTTATTTTAATTTTTTTTAGTTTTATTTTTCTTTTTTATCAAATTTTCACAAAATTATCCTAATTATTCCGAAATTTTCAATATTATTTAATATATTTATATTTATATTTATATTTAAAACTATTATGATTATAACTTTTCCAAATTTATTTTTCTGAGAAAATAAGATATTACAGTTAAACTGAAAATGATTAACTTTCACAATACCAAGTTATATTAAAACCTATATCTTAGTATAGATAATGAGTATCTAGTCAATTTTCAATTAAAAGTTGATTTTTTGCCATATTTTGTATCTAGTATTATAATATTAATTGATGATTTAATACATGTACTTATTTCTTTATAATATTGTATTTGCTTACATTATTTTTATATATGCTTGACAATTTAAAAAATTCTTCTCTATAATAAATTCAATTAATTTGAATTATATGAAAAAGTATATATATTAAAATCAGAATCAAGATAATTATTTGTAATTTTAAGATTTAAATATAAATATTAACACGGAATTAAAGAAATGGGAAATTTTTTAATATTTGAAAAATCAAATATATTATTAGTTTCAGAAATATATATATATATATATATATATATAAATTTTTTTTCATAAATCAATTGATTTTTTAAAATTTATTATTTAATTTAATTATATTTAAACTAAATAATAGTCATTAAAAGTCTTATTTTAGTCTTTATAAAACTTAACCATAAGTCTTTTAAAATTATTTAAAATTTACAAACAGCATTTAAAAATGATAATTTATTTAAATCAACTATTTATCACTAAGTAAATTACTTTAAATCAATCTAAAAAATAAAATTATTTGAAACTTTTGAAAATTTAAAAAATTAATTTTAACTATTATTTTTTTAATTATTAATAAAATAAAAAATATATTAAAAAATAAT
>JNEM01007023.1:0-15915 GCA_000697335.1 Conidiobolus incongruus B7586 | reverse complement strand
TACAATTAAAAATAAATAAACATTTGAATATATAATATATAAAAATAAATATATAATATAAATTTAATAGTTTCTTTTATTATTCATAACTTTTTGCTATACTTTTAACAAACTTCTAACACTTAAAAAATAGTTTTTTTATTAAAGACTAAAATTTAATGTTTCACAAACCAATTAAATTTTCCTGTAGAAATTTTCTTTCTTGTAAACTAGTTTTTTAATTACCTAAAGCAATTATAATCACATAAGTTATAATCAAAAGAATATACTAGATGTGGTAGTTTTTTCCAGTTATTTTTAATTAGAAAGTTTTTTACAGCTTTAGATTTATGTATTTTATAATTATCATGTAAAATAATAGGTTTTCTTAAATTATATTGAGAACACTAATTAGAAATACTTTTATTTAAAAAAGCAATATATAATTTATTATTAATTAATTTTCCTTTAAAAATTAAATAAGAATAACATATACTATTATAATTTATTATAATAATTAACATTCACTTATTAACAAAATGTTTATTTAAAGGGATTTATAAAAGGGGTTGATTTAACTTAATCTAGCATTTTGATTTGTGTTTTAGTAAAAGATTATATATAAAAATTTAAGATTCATCAATTGTAATTATTTACTATAAAAGTTTAAGCTTCTAGTAATATTTTAATAGGTTTTGTTTAATAATAGCTACTCTAGTTTTATTTTAAGTTTTAGTTAAATTATAAGGTATCTATTTTATATTTTTATTTATTAATTTTAGTTTAAACTTTAAAATATATAAAATACTTATAAAACTAATATTAAAGTACTTAGATAATTCTTTAACTGAAATAAAAAAATGCTTTTTAATATATTTTTTCACTCTATTTACAATTAAAAAAATAATATTTAAAGTTGGTTTTCTAGATTTTAACAGGTTTTGAATAGTTTCTCTTTTAGCTTTAAAATAATTTACCTAGTAATAAATTGTTGATTTAAATAATACTTTATTATTAAAAGCTGCTTGTAAATTTTAAATAATTTTAGAGGGTTTATGGTTAAGTTTTACTAATACTAAAATAAAAAACTTTTGATGATTACTATTTGGTTTAAATATGATTAAATTAAACAACCAATTTTAAAAAGTTAATTTTTTAATCAAAAAAACTAATATATATATATATATTAAAAATATATAATTTCCTATTAACTTTGTATATATTTATTTATTTCAAACTAATAATATGTTTGAAAAATTAGAAATTAAAAAATTTCCTATTATTTCAAATTTAAAGTAATATCCAAATAATTTAATTTAAAATATATACATATTAGCAAAAATTATTAAAGTAGAAAATTTACCTGATAGTTATATTAATACTCTATTTTCTCAATAGATTTCATATGAAATACTTTAAACAAAATCTAATATCTAATTTGATGGTAATATTTAATAAATTTCAAAAATATCATATTATGAGTTCTATATTTAATTATATTTTATTAAATCCAATCTGATTAATATAAATATGATAAGAATTGGACTAGATATTTTTAAAAACTTTTTGAATACTGTCAAATGTAATCAAAAAATATAATTAAATATTAGATTTATTTGTTATTATATATATTTAGTTATATTCTATAGAATCATAATATTATTAAATTATGATAATTATGAGGCAGGTAAAAATAGTTTTAATTGTTTAATATTGTCAATAATTGAATATTATTAAATGATTTTTATTATATAAAAATTTTTGATACTTGAGTAAATAAATCCATTTTTTAACCATAGAGCTTTAATTAAATGATTATATTAATTAGTAATTAATATTTAATTTCATTTTTAACTTAATAAATCTAAATTAAAAAAATTTTAATAAAAATATTTTAATGTTAGATGGTATATATTTTTCACTTTTATTTTAACAGTAATATCAAAAATAGCAAATAATTATAAAATCCATTTGTGATATATTTTGATATATAAAAGGCAAGAGCTGAAATATATATTTATATATACATAATTTATAAATTAATCAATTAATATATATTAAAATATAAAATGAGTTGAGTTAATAATGAAATATTTATAATATATATTTGTAAATGAGTTTTTAGATGAATGTTGATGAAATTCATATTTATTTAATTAAGTCCATTATGTAGAAATAACTTTAAACAAAATTCATAATATATTAACAAAAAATAGAATTTTAAAGTATAATAATTATTTAGTAAAATAGATATATTTTTAATAATAGGAAAAGAAACAAAAACTTTAATATAGTAGTTGACATTGTATTCAGAAATTGATTTGATATAAAGTTTCAAAATATATGACGATTTACCTTTCATATGAAAAATTTTGAATTTAATATTTCTATATATTATATATGTTATTGTTCAAAATTTTATATATCATTTTTTAATTCAAAATATAAAATATTGACAAAAATATAAGTAAAATACAATTAATCCAAACAATCGATCAGTTTCTATAATTACTATGATATCGTAAAAATTGATTATTCCAATATTATATCTATTAACATTAGATAAAAGATTGTAAATGATAGATCAGAATATAATATTATTGTTAACATTGATATAAAAATACTTAAAATTCTAGTATATATTTTTTAATTTCCTATGATATTTAAGTTTGTTAATATATATATATTTTTCAATATAACAAAATAAAAATTTATTATTTTATAATAAGATTTGAACTTTTTTAATAATAATTTTGAACAATTTTAATAAATTATCTGTTGTAATGATATAAAATAAAAGCTCTATCCAAAGCTTAGCATTAATCAAATATATAATAATTTTTATTTATAATTTATAATTTATAAACTTCATCTTGACCGAATCCCAACCTTCCTAACCAACCTTTGATAGGTCCTTGATTATATTCACTTAAGCGCTCTCCAGACACTGATTTCATGAATCCATCAGGACCACATACCAAAAAATAGTTAGATTGATTAGCTTGGTACACATCTCTCAACCATTCGTTAAAGTTGGTAGAGTTGAATTTTTCGTATTTAATCTTAGCTTCAGCAGCCGGATCTTTGCCATTAATTAATTTGGGTAATTCTCTAGTGATTTGGTATTGAATGCTGAGTCTATTGGAGTGTTTAGATTGTAGTTTGTCCAATTCTTCTTTGAGTAATATATCTTCATAGGTAGAATTGAGATATAGGATATTGAATTTGGTTTGATCTTGATCATTATTCAAACTGTGGACTAATAATTGATAAATTGGAGTGATACCAGTTCCTCCTACAATACATCCTACGCGATCATAGCGATTGGGCTGGTAGTCATAAGTGGTGTAAGGACCTCTCATTTCAACATTGTCACCAACCTTCAACCCATCAAGAAGTGTGGATAATGGGCCATTCTCATAATGTTTTATCAAAAATGTCAACTTATCACACTGGAATCCACTGGGAGTCCACTTACACGTATCGTTAGGCAAAGGTGTATAATATCTCAGAATTTGCATGGAATTATCCTTAATCTGAATCGAATTAATCGTATTGTATTCAATCTTATCAGTCTGATTTTTAAACTTAAATTCGTATTTATTAGTATTCCAATTAACTTTCTCTTTTGTGATCAGTTCCACATTATTAAATCTATCTAAACTTAACTGTCTACACTTTTTATCTTCATTACGTTGGTAAATAAAATAACTTAAAGTTATTCCACTCAATCCTAGTATGGGATATCTGTAAGTTTTTAAAAAATTCATAGGTTTTTTATATTAATTCTATTAATTTATATTGTTCAATTTATCCGACAATTGGTTGATTTAATTTATCTGAGGGATTTGATGATTTCCAAAATGTGGGATCAAAGTTTAGGAAATTTAAAGTTGAAAAGACGTATAGAATCGTCTAATTTTGAACCAGTTGACTGATTCAAGAAGATTTAATAAATATCATAAATATATTGAAATATAAGCATCATAGTGGGCAAAAATGAATTTAGTTTATCGAGAATAGATATTATAATAATTTAATTCCTAAAACATAATTGATATATTCAATATCAATAGTTGTTTATTATAATATAAATATGCTCTGATATGTGTGAATAAATAATAGTTTAGTCGTATATAGATTAAATCCTTGAGTTGTGACCAGAATATGTAATCAATCATCAAGGTCATGATTGCGTCCAAATATTACTATTGATGAATATGAATAATCAATCTTTTGGCTTATATTATATACAAATACATTTTTTCATTATTATAATTAATAGATATATGGTTCAGTTGTATGAAAAAATAAAAATAAAACTAATTTTGATGGATAGAGTCTCTAAAACACTTCATATAATAAAATTTATTGATCGAAAGGATTTTGAATTTGAATAATTTTATATGAATATAAATTTAAAAATTAAACTGCATTTCATCAATTAATTTGATTTCAGACTCAATATATAATTGCACATGTATTGGTTTTATATTTATATCAACTTTATAGTCAATAGGATTTTTAAAATTTTAATCTTCAAATAATTGAAAATACTGATTTTTAATTGAAGAATATTTTCTAAACAATTGCAGGTAATATTAAATATTAAAAACAAAATTAATGAATACACCAACAATTACTTATTAGTTAAATTTCCTTTATCACAATAAAAATCATCATATAATTGAATAAATTGAATATGCTATTATAAAACTTTTTTTGAATTCAATTAAAATGGTTCAAAATATAATTGATGAAATAAGAGAATTTTTGTTTTAATAATGAATTTACTATGATGACCTTTTTCTTTTGGAATTTAACTCTATAAAAGATTTATATTATATTAATTCATTTAATTAATAAAAATAATGAAAACAATTGGATTATATTTTCATAATATACTATTTGTTGGTTATCCACTGAAATTATGTTATAAAAATAGTACAATATATTATAATATACAATAAAAGTATTAAAATCAAGAATTTTAATTAATAAAAATAGCAAATATTTTATTTTTCAGATTATATTAATTTTGAATATTTATCAAACAATTTGAATAATTATTTATTATTTCTGATAGATATATAAGGTATATATAAGTTGTAGTTCTCAAATTTTTGAAAATTATTGATTCAAATACAGATAATATCAACAAAAGACAATAGAATTCAAAGGAAACAGTTTGTTAGATTGAAATACACTACCCATTAAGAATGCCACAGAATTATTTATTATATTTTTAGAATTTGGCTTTAGTAATGGTTTAAAAGCATATATAATATTCTTATATTCCTAGGTAAATATCATATACTCATCAATGATATACGATGAAAATAAATGATTGTAAATAGACTGTATAAAAGGTATTATTAGAATAATACTAAAAGTAGCGTGAATATTATAATTTAATGATTAAATGAAAATAAATTATATGAATCTTGAAATAGATTATATATTTTAATTAGAAAAATTATGAATTTATATTTTGAAAATATTTGTATTGTACAGAGATAATATTATCAATCATTATAAGTCAATGCTATTTACAATTTGAATAATGTTCAAATTGTGAATTCATCAAAAATACATGCTAATCATATTTTTAATGATATCTCTTTCAGACCAAAACTACTATATATAGTTCCATACATTATTATTTTTATCTAAGAATCAAATTTGAATATTGTACACTAAAAAAAGTTAAACAATGATTATTTTATAATACAATTTGCAAAATGATCTTAATCCTTTATCTTATAAATACTTGTTAATTTTTCCTGATTTGTTATTATTATTATTATATATTATTACCTGATTTATTTATATTAATTAATTTAATCATATATCTTTTTATAAACTACATAGTTATATTAATAAATTCAATATTTAAATAGGAGTTAAAATGAAATTCAAATTAACTCATTCTAATCATGATAACTTTAAAATTTTCAAAGCCAAAATTTAATTAATAGATTAATGAAAAATTGTATTAATTGCAGTATTTCGTAATTGAATAAACGATTGGTTAATATAATCAGCTTGTGAGCGCTTGGATTATATGATTTAGTGACAGCGATGTAAAAATATCAAATTTAAATATATCAATTAATGTAAATGATTTCATATATTTTGTCCTTATTTCATAATACCATTAGTGATTCTTGAATTTTGTATAGCTATATGTTATCAGCTTGCAAATCAAACATATATTTCATGAAAATAATCTAATTCATAAAAAGTTGTTTCTTGAAATTCATTAAAATTGTCATCAGAATTTGAGCATTAATAAGATATGAATGAAGATATAAATATCAGAGGTGTATTTATAAAATTAAATATAATAGTTTGTTTTCAAGTTTGATTATATGCATTTGAAAATATCACAATGTGAATATTCATGAGAAGTAAAATCGTTCCTTAAACTTCCCTTTTTAGGATATATCTAATTCATATTACTAAAAATTTTGAAAATTTTTAACTTTACTAATAATCTCGCATGCTATTGATTCTTATTACTTTTAAATTTGCATTTTGTGAATTTGGAAGCTAATCAAAACATATAGAAATGATACCCGATAAAGCAAACATTTAAAACTAGATATTATTCTACTAACTCCACAAATATGACACGGTCTAAATCACGTATTGTATTAAAACTGAAAATTGATAATTTACTATTTAATAATTAGCAACAATGAACATTTCAACAATGGACAGCCCAGACTACATTAAGAACAAGTATGATATATTGAATTATAATTACTAGTCATTCAATGGATTTAAATAACTAATTTTTGATAGCAAATTATCCATTTTATTCATCCAAATTTATTTCAAAGTATTTTTTATGTGAATATTTTATTAAATTGTGCTATTTTAAAGCCTCAACAATTAAGATAATAATCTAAAAATAAACAGTGAAATTTAAATTTTCAATGATTATATTATTATATTCTCTTATCTTACACTGGTCTTCTGTAAGGTTTTACTTAGTCTATTCAATATCATATCTAATTAAAAAATCTTGATATCATCGACCATTAAAAAGAACTAGCAGTTTGGACAATACAAACAAATTAGACTAGATACCAAACTTAATTGTAAATTAAAACATCATTTTAATCCAATGTTTTATCGATGCATTTCAAATCATCAGATCAAATAAATTAAACCTAAAATCAGAACAATGTAAAAAATGCGTATGATGAATGTCATCGAAAAATCTGATAATATTGTCACTTTCAAATATTACATATAGGCTAACATTTTTTGTAGCATTTTTATTAAATTCATTATGAACATTATAAATTTTAATCTTCGGATATTACACAAATTTATCAAAAAATAATTTTTAATAATTATTCAAATTAAGAAATTTTGTGAAAAATAAAATTTCAAACAAAGCTAATTAAGCTATACGGTAGAGGTACCGGTCGGATTAAGAGCATTGTCCGGATTATTCAAACTCCTATGCAATATAATTATTGCCAAAACACGTTATTAATTATCAAAAATCAATATATTAAGTTTGAAGGCGCAAATTTATTTCAAATCATCCGATAATAATAAATAGAATATTCTTTATTTCAATAAACTTAATATCAAATATTAGACCTGTAATAATTTAATCATAATTAGTAATAAATTTAATTTTCAATGCAATTTTTTGTTATTATCCTGTATTCTGCTAAATAATATGATAGTGGGTAATATGAAAGATAATGGTGATAAGTAGGGATTTCAGCTAAAAATTGAACTTTTAATTATTAATTGAGAGGATATTTACAATTCCGAAATAAGGAATTGATCACTAAATCTAACAGTATTAGAATGTGATTAAATAATAAAAATTTTGTTGTTATATTAATTTTAATAAAATTAATTAATAAAAAAGAGCTGAATAAAGTCAAAATAGATTTTAATAGTTATAAAATTGTATGTTAATAAGAATTATAAAGTTGAATTCCTATTTATAATATCAAGAATTATTACAATTGAATTGTCGGATCAATACTAACTCAACAAATTATCATGATATTATATTATGTCATTGAATAAATCAACTTCCTTTATTACTCATATGAAATGGGATAATTTCTCATAATAATTTTATTCCAATGAAGCACGTTATATTTTTCCTAAAACTAACTGGTTTTATTTCTCCATTTATTATTATATAAATAGCTATTTTTACTTTATGAATTAAGTTTTAATCTCACTGTGTAGATAATTAATTAATGGTTTAATTAAAATAACTTATATATATTATCCAATATATAAAGTTTGGGTTATAAAATAATAATATTATAGAATTTATATTGATTAATGAAGTTCGTTACCAGCCGATCTAGTATCAAATCAAACGGAACAAGTCGCAGCAGTACATCATCTACTCCTACATTCTCTTGGAGGCACGCGGACCCCAAAATTGTCAAGCTGATTGCCAGCTATATGCCTCCGTCCAGACGTCACTATCTGCGCAAAGGATGTATCGAGTGGAACGAGATGTTAATTCCAATGAATTTCGAAATTATCAACCCTCACATATATATGAAGAAGAATGGAGTTCAGCTGGTTCAAAAGTATGGTAAACACGTTTTAAAAGCCGAAGCAGACGTTTTGTTTGGTCCACAAGAATTTTTTCGATTTATTATTGGGCCCGCTCAAAATTTAGTTTTGATAGAATTTTGTGGAATCCCCGCAAAGTCTAGATACTGGAAGAGGAGTTTTCGCGATTTTTTGAAACAATGTGAAGAACGCATTAATTGGCAAAACTTGGAAAAGATTATTCTGAGTAGTAAACATGTTGCAGAGATATCTGACTGGTCATATCTCAATCAAATTTTAGATCGTCAAATCTTGATCCATTTGAATGAAATCCGTCTTAAGGAATTTAATGATATGGTTTACTGGAGCTCAACTTTTCCATTAAGGACTGTTTTGGAGAGATTAGAAATTAACTGTGCCACACAGGAGCAGTTTGATCAGTATAAAGATGTGATTCCCCGATTCCCCAATCTTCATCATTTAAGAATCACTCTTTCACCAAAATGTAAAATAACTTGGAGTGATCTCATGATTATATATCTTATCACCAAGCGACTTGAGTACTTGGATAGCTTCCATTTGCTCATTGAGTCTCATTTCGAATTGACAGATGAGGATCTCTCTAATGTCACTATAAATTTCAACAAATTTCAACTTAGTAGATATAAGGAATTCGTCTTTTTAATACGTCTTGAAGATGAACATACCGTAGCAATGGATTATATTAAGCGCCTAGTCAAAGAAGGATTAAGTGATGGTGCCCCAAATCTTGAAAAACTTCATTTATCTGTTGTAGATACTGAAATTATCAGTTTAATATCTGTTCATTGTCCTAATCTCGAAGAACTGGTTTCCTTGACCCCACTCCCAAAACCTCTCACCCTTTTTAACCCAATGACTAAATTGAAAAGACTATCTATCCCTGCGTTCTCTAATGCCGCTTTGATTAATCCTGAATTGATCCATATGCTTATGCCCAATGTAGGTCTTTTATGGCTCAGCTATAGCTATTGCCAGGGTGTTCACCCTCCTAAATGGCACGAAGTCGCCATGTTATTCCCCAAAGTGATAACACTTACATTTTGCACCAATGTCACTACTGAACATATGATAAAATTGAGCGAGATGAGAATACAACTCCCCTGGGTCAAAGTAAGTTTAGCAGGTATTGACTACTTTGGCATCCCATATCTTCGCAAAATCATGCAAAAATGCCCTGATATCGTATCTTTAACAGTTTTGAAAGATCATTTGCCACCGAGTATGAAAGGCGACTCACAATTTAAAATGTTTCCAAACGTGGAAGTATTTAGTGCAAGATTCGATGATTTCACCCATCCCTTTGAAAGATTCGATATTCGATTGGTTAATAGAAGATCTTCTAGCCAAGATAACAAATTTGTTGAAAAGATTGTTAAACCATTGTCCAAACTTTTCATCGCCAATTAAGTTTAAAAATTTATGTTTTGATTGTATATATATATTTAAAATGTATTTAATTTATCTTCCAACCTTATTCTTAATATATCACAATCTTAATTAATCTCTTTTAAATAAATTAAAATTAATTAACAAGTTTAAATTTGATGTATTTTAATTTGTTACTCTTGATATTAACAGTTTTAGTAATTTATTGAATATACAATTAATAATAGTAATTATTTCTATAAGTTTCATTTTATTTTGATTACTATTAACCTTAAGGTAGCCTTTTCAATTTTAAATGAATTTATCTACATAATAGGTCGTCAATTCTATAATGTGTGCTTTTAAAATTCATTTTTAATTGTGTATGTGAAAAATTACCAGTACATTCTCATCAATTGATCTATTCTTCTAAATTGCAATTTTTATCTATTTTTGAAAATTTTTGGTATATAAAATGATGACTCAGTAATTGATATTTAAAAAGAAAATAAAAATTGGCAGGAAAGCTTTGGGATATAATACAATCTAGATTCTAATTGAAAACTAAATAATATCTGTTTATTACTTAATTTTCTTAAATTTCAATGTTGGGAAATATATGATACGATATATTCTAGACTGGTTAATAACATGACAATGGTTTGTATTGACAATGGTTTGTATTAACAATGCTTTAATATCACATATTTATATATTTCAATTAAATAATCACTTAATTCAAAAAAACTCAATGAAAAGTAATTCATAATTTAATCTCAAATATATATCATTAATATTAACTCTGTTCCCTATTAAAGGAATAAAATATTCAAATAGTATTAGGTATATATGCATATTTTGGAAATTGAATTTACTAACTCATTAATATGTGCTCTATATTTCATTAATTTGAAAGAATAACAATTCCTATGTATATATTATAAAATTTTCAAAAATATTTCTGAATTGAATTTTGAGTAGGGATCAGTGTGTTAAAATTTTAATATTTGTTCAATTTCTAGGATTTAATATTGAAAAGCTATGATTTTGATATTTAACAATAATATTGATTTTACTTTTGCAACCATATATTTTTTAATATCAATATATTTATTTAATTATGGATTAAAATTTCAATATGATGTTTTGGTGAATTAAACGAGATTTATATGAAAACTTGCTAGATATTCATAATTAATTATATCCATCTTTTCTAAAGCTTGACTAATACTCTTCGAATAATATATTTGGAATAATCTTAATTATATAATCACCATTGTATTATTTAATATATTTGGAATATTTTGTAATCTATTCTGTATATGATATTGTTCAATTAAAAGCAATTGAATAAAATTTAACATAACTCTATCCAATTAAAAATCTAGTAGAAAGTATTATATATAGATTAATAAAATCAAATCTAATTAATGAAATTTTTATGCTATTTTATATCGAAAATATTAAATTTATACTATAGTTGAAACTGTATTATTTTATCTCAAATATATGAATTTTGACAAATAATCAATATTCTTGTGAGTATTATTTCCAATTTATTTATACTCTATTAGTCACAAAATCTACACACTATAATATACATTCAATGTTTACTATAAATGACTGACTCTTTTTGTAAACTATATTTTAAGTATAACACAATCAATTTTAGATTTTTTGGTAATAACATAGTACTTAAATATAGATTAGACAAATTAAAATTATTATATTGAATGGGTTAAAATTAAATATATATCAAAGCTAGTGATTATAAAATTAAATTAAATGATATTTAAATTATTTAAAATAATTTTATTGCTGTATAAAATCAAATCTTATAGATGCAAGTTTGGACTTGTAAATTCAAGTTGTTAGAACTATGTTATACTATGAATATTTTTAATATACATTTATATTAATTTAGGACAGATTATTTAAAGTTAATATTTATAAACGTTAAGTATATATTAATAAAATATTTATATTCAGAAGTGTGAAAAAATGTATTATATAATCATTGGATAAATCAAATATAAATACCTAGTCGAAAACTGGATAATATAGATATTTATTATTTTACTATAATTTGTAATAAAAAAGCAAGACCAATTTTAATATAAAAGTGGTACCACAATTTTAGTTTCTTTTATGTTTTTTTTGATATATTAACATTAGTGAAATACTCAAAAATACGGCTTAAATTATTAAATATTTATATCTTTTATAATTTTAAAATATATAAAAATTGTTTAACATATCGAAATTATGGAATTTTGTACTTGACAAATATATGATTAATATTATTATTCGTTGGAATGTTCAATTTTAAAACTTTTAATATATAATGTAACCAAGTAGTAAATGGCAATATTTTGAATAATTAAATTATCTTAATAACCTAATCAACTTATAATCAATATATCACAATATCTTTTAATATATTCATCTTTAGCTAATTAAATACATGAGTTATTTTTAATAAAACCTATATTTTGAAATATTAAAAAAATTATCTCACCTAATATCAATTTATATTAAAATGTCGATATATATATATATATATATATATATATATATGAGAAATTTTATATTATTCAACAATATCAACAATCTCTATAATTGTAATCATTATATGGTAAAAATGTGAAAATACTTTTTAAATTTAATTATTATAACCTGTCAATAATATATTAATATGGCAAACATGAAATATGAAACAGGTAATATAATTTTGAAAATTGTTTTTAATTAATGTGATCCAATATGAATACAATGGGTTTATACTCAATTATTGGGAAAATACAAATTCATAATATTGAAAAATTAATTGAAAATATTTTTGCTGCATTATATTAAATTTGTTGATTCATTAGTAAATTTTTTATGTCCTGTATTTCGTATATAGTAATTTAATTATAGAATTATTCAAGTTTGATTAATGTTTCCTATTTCCTGCATTATAATTAACTATGTCTTTGATTATATGATTAATCGCTATTAATAAGCCCATTCCTGTGAATTATTATAGGAATTTGAGATTATTAATTATTATACGCTTTGTCTATTTATCCAATAAAGCAAAGTAATGTCGAATCAGATTAAGATATTTTGTGTTTTTAGGTCTTCCTTTGAACTTCAAACTATTTATCAGGCTACTAATTTAGTTTATCACTCATTCATTCTAAATCTATATAATTAACCCAAAACAAAATGTTAATCTTCATGAGAATATATATATATATATATAATTGATTTGGTTCATAAACAATATGTATCATATGATTGAAGCTAATGTGATATTATCTCTTTTATATACATTTTTAATAGAATTTTTAAATATCAATTTAAATTTATTTCATTTTGATCAAATTTCATTTGTTTAACTATTTAAATTTAGTATCCAATACAACATAACAGACTCAATTATATAGTAAGAAAATATGGTGAAGACATAATATAAGTGTAGAATTGAGAAATGATGCAAACATTTCTATATCTATTAACTACTAGCATCCAATTATTTTTATCTTTTGGAGTGGTTACTATTTGAAAACAAAGAAAAAATTTCAAGTTTAATAATTAGATAATTTAGATTAAAATTAATATTCAAGATAAAGTTGAAATCCAAAGCAAGGTTAAAAAAACAGAATATTGGATAATCTGATTAAATATAATTTCAGTTTTTAGGATATTTGTAATTAATCGAATAAAAAATTCCTTCAAGTGTTAATTCATATGCAAAACTATAATTAATCATTTAAATTTTAATCAGTTAATCAAAAAATTGTTCATTATAAGATAGAAAAAGCGAAATCAAGCTGATTAGCCAAATTAGGGTAATATATACAAATAAATTTTCATATATAAGAAATTTGGGACATTAATGAAAATAAATATTAAACATATTATATAATCAATATATGATATAAAAAAGCAAGAATTGTCAAACTTTATTTTTCATTATTTATAAGGTCATCATAAAATAAAATCAACTTGAAAATGAATAGTATATATATAATAAGGTGGCCATAATATTAAAGCTAAATAATATTAAATCAAATCAATTAATTGATAAAAACAATTTAATGAAAATGAATTTTTATTATATATCACTTTGAAAGATATATACTTTAATAAAATTTAAATATTAAATTTTGAATCAATTTGGTAAATTAGATTAAATTAAATAATAAAATATATTATAAGTTGATTAATATCTTTAAATAATATTTTTCTAAATTTCTGGCAAACCTTGGATATTATATTAGTACATTTTTAATCATTTGTGAAATTATTTTTAATTATTCGTTCTCTTGAAGTGTATTTAAAAATTTTTTTTTCTATAAATTTGTGTTTTAAGAACTCAAATAATCATAACTGCAATGGTTGAGGTCAGATGGATATTCTGGATAATTTAAAAAAAAACTAATTCTCTATATTAAACAATTTAATTATTTATATTTGCTTTATAAACACAGCCATTACATGCAAAACTGATAATCTCATTTTCAGTTGTGGTTTACAACAAGTAAAAATAGTTGTTTTTAAAAATAAATGATATATTATATGTATTATGATTCTGTCCAAGGATAATAAAAGAGTAAAAAAAATGCAGTGTAAATATCATTAACCATAGTGAGCAATCTCCTTTGTATAAAATTTTCAATTAATTTAGGAGGGAGGGAAGATATTAAGCAAATACTCAGAAAATTGAATATTATTTGGGCATAGGAAATAATAGAAATAAAATACAGATTTCAATAATAGTAATAATATATTCTAACAGCCTAGAATTATTGCTCTACTTTATCATGTTTTCACTTAACATTAAACTCTATTTCCTTCTTTTAAAAATTTTTAATTTTGAAATACTTATATAGTACTTTTACACTTATAATGAATTTGATTTTTAGTAATATTTAAAAAGAGTAAATTAAAAATTGGATTATATTAAATAATGTAACTGATAAAAGAATAGGAAACTTGGAGGAGATTTTTAACTCTAAATATTTTATGGAGTAGTGATTAATGATTGACAGCCAGAATTTGAGTAATTATTAACATCTTTGCAATTTGCATTAAATTAACAAAATCACTAATAAACTATACAATTGAATAGTGTCAGATTATTTTTAGTCTTGCTAAAATTGTTATAGATTTTGATGGGCTCATGGTTTGATTTCAAATATACTTTAAAGTACCTTTATTCAATAACATTTAATTTATTAATATTGAAATATGATACTAATATACATAATAATATTCAACAAAATAAAATATTACTCTGTATTTTTAATAATGGGAATTTTTTGCAATTAAAAATAAATAAATATTTGAATATATGATATATAAAAATAAATATATAATATAAATTTAATAGTTTCTTTTATTATTAATAACTTTTTGCTATACTTTTAACAAACTTCTAACACTTAAAAAATAGTTTTTTTTATTAAAGATTGAAATTTGATGTTTTATAAACCAATTAAATTTTCCTGTAGAAATTTTCTTTCCTGTAAGCTAGTTTTTTAATTGCCTAAAGTAATTATAATTACATAGGTTATAATCAAAGGAATATACTAGATGTGGTAGTTTTTTCCAGTTATTTTTAATTAGAAAGTTTTTTATAGCTTTAGATTTATGTATTTTATAATTATCATGTAAAATAATAGGTTTTCTTATATTATTACCATGGAATCAAAGAAATGGGAAATTTTTTAATTTCTGATTTTTCAAACATATTATTAGTTTCAAATAAGCAAATATATACAAAACAAATAGGAAAATAAATAGTTTTGAATTATATATATATATATATATATAATAATTTTTTTG
The DNA here is from genome assembly GCA_000697335.1 of Conidiobolus incongruus B7586. NCBI lineage: Eukaryota > Fungi > Entomophthoromycota > Entomophthoromycetes > Entomophthorales > Conidiobolaceae > Conidiobolus > Conidiobolus incongruus. The sequence goes on along the minus strand of JNEM01007023.1, from coordinate 141 downwards.
ATTAAAAAATGAATTTTTTAAAATTAGTTGTTTAATTTAATCATGCTTAAACCAAATAGTGACCATCAAAAGTCTTTTATTTTAGTATCAGTAAAATTTAACCACAAACCCTCTAAAATCATTCAAAATTTACAAACAGCT
>JNEM01007018.1:0-22053 GCA_000697335.1 Conidiobolus incongruus B7586 | reverse complement strand
ATTTATTATAAAAGCTTTAGTTTTTAGTTATATTTTAATAAATTTAATTTAATTATAATTACTCTAATTTTTTAAGCTTTTGTTAAATTATAATAAATCTATTTTATGATATAATTAATTAATTTTAAATATAAACTTTCATATATATAATATACTTATATAAATAATATAAAAGTGTCTTGATAATTCTCTAACTAAAATAAAAAAATATAATTTAATATAATTTATTATTCAATTAATAATTATAAAAGTGATAATTGGAGTTAATTTCCTAGATTTTAATAAATTTTATATAATATTTTTTTTCAATCTTAAAATAATTTATCTAGTGATAAATTGTGAATTTAAATAACATTTTATTATCAAAAGCTGTTTGTAACTTTCTAATAATATTAGAGGGTTTATGGTTAAGATTTACTAATACCAAAATAAAATACTTTTGATAATTATTATTTGGTTAAAATATAATCAAATCAAATAACTAATTTTAAAAAGATAGTTTTTTAATCAAAAAAGTTATTATATATATAATTTATTTATTTTGTATATATTTTTTTATTTAAAATTAATGATATATTTGAAAAATAAAAAATTAAAAAATTTTCCATTACTTCAAATTCAATGTAAAAATATATGATTTTCATATAATTTTAAATATAAATAAAATTAAATTTATATATACATTAATTGATAATATATTATTTAAATAATGGATAGTTGATTATCATAGCTCAACCTCAATCAAAAATATCAATAATAAGTCATAAATTGCCATTAGGGCTTGGAAGAATGCAAGTAGAGGCAAATAGAATTGTATGTGAGATAGAGAACAAAATATATTGATATATTATTCGCCTCATTTGGATTATATTCTAAGATGCAAGTGGCAGGTTAAGAAAATAGATATAGTAACAGAATTTATACTGTCTTCTCACAATATAAAACTAGCATGCCTCAATAAGAGTAGTATCAAAATGCTAAAGACTTACTTGATGAAGAATGAAGTGTATGAAGTGATGATTAATTCCAGCATTTTCCCAGAGTATAAAATTATTTGCGTAGCCATTATATAAACCTGTATGTTTTCATGCTTAAACTCCCAAAATCCTCCCTTAAACCTAATAAGTTTTGTGTTCTAAATACTTAATGCCAACTTTAACCATAATATACTATTGTACCTGCTCATCATAACAGTGGTTATCATTAATAGTTATATATTATGGCTCTAGTTCTTTTATTTAAAATATTCTCTGGCTTTATATATCAGTATATATAATTAATTTGAATAAATCATCCTATAATTTTAAATTTAAATAACTATGGAGGTGTGGAAAATTTGGATGGAGTTGAGGATTATAAAATTTAATCTCCCAAAATTCAATCCATTTCATCGTCACATTTCAAATTCAAAGATCTAACTAAAAATTTTAAATTGTTAATTGAGTCTGCTAATCACATACTTTGGTTTAATCTTTAATTCACATATTTTTACTATTCAAAAAAACTATCTAATATTTGACCGTTTAATCCAACTATAAATATTATTAAGTAGTTATCATATTATGACGACTATTTCCAAAGCAAGTCAACAATTGAATCGAATTTTGACAGATTTAAAAAACAAGTAATGTTTTGGATATTTTAGAAATTATTAATAAAATTAATTAATATATGTAGATCTGACGATACAAGACTGAAAGCTGCTAAAAATCTTAGTGAATTTGTAAATCAATCAATTAATATAATAAAAAATTACTAATAAAGTATCTAGCTTGAAGATGTAGCGAGGGAATACAGCAGCCATGAAACGGATAAGATCACTTGGGATGTTTATCATTCCCTTACTGAATCTCTCAAATCTGTAGATCCTTACGAAAGACTTGGAGCTATACAAGGCCTAGGTACCTTTAAACATAATTTATTGATATATTTATATTAATTCTTTATCATTTAGATCAACTTGCCGGTAACGGCTTCGATTTAAGTTATGACAAGAGATTCAAAATAATGAACTGTTTAAAAATTGCGCTTCCCAATTCCGATACTGAACTCATGAAAATGGCAGCTGACGTCTTAGGTAGTTCCAATGTTTTTCAAGTCATTTCAAATCGTAGTTAATGAATATTTGCAAATTAGGGAAACTCGTCCTCGAAAGCGATGTAGCAACATCTAAATTAATTGACTTTGAAGTCAAACGTTCCTTCGAGTGGCTACAAGGTTTTTCTCATTATTTCAACCAAAATATTTTCATTCTGATAACTTGAATAATATTAGAGGATTCTAATGAGTTGAGAAGACATGCTTCCATGTTAATTCTCAAAGCACTAGTTCAAAATGCACCAACGTTAATGTATGGTTACATTTCCGAAATATTTAATTTAATTTGGGTTGCTATTCGTGATAATAAGGTATCAATCTCAATATAATCCTTTATACGCTGAATATTAATTTAGGATTAGATCATAATAAGAGAAGCCGCGGCCGAAGTATTGAGATCATCGCTTCAAGTGATGCTTCAGAGAGATAGTCCCTTACATAATTCATGGTATTCTCGTGTATGGGACGAGGCTATTAAAGGTCTTAGCTACAGTTCGCTTGAATCAGTTCATGGTTCATTTTTGACTCTTCACGAATTGATTGCTCATTCTGGAAAGGTACTCTTCATTTCAAATAATCAAACAACTTAATATTTAATTTGATATAGTTTATTAATTCCAGATACGCTGAATTATGTACTATTTATCTTAATTACAAAGATCATAGGGAACACTTGATCAGAAAAGCAATAATTCAAACTATTCCAGCATTAGCAGAGTATGACCCAGATACATTTGTAACAATGTATCTAGATAAGTTCGCTGGGTACCTCATTCAACAGTTAAGAAGAGATAGAGAAAAATATATTGGTAAGCAACTTCATGCAGTATATTTTTCTATCTAATATTTAATATTTTTTAGCTTTTTCTGCTATCGGTTTTATAGCCAAATCCATAGAATCAAAAATTAATCCATATATTCCAGATATTATTGCTAATATTAAAGAGAATTTAATCAACAGAAGGTAATCATTATTCCATTATAGTAATGCAATAGTTAACTGTATTGAATTTAGCAAAAGTAAATTACAAGCTGATCCTCAAGTTTTTGAATGTATTAGTTTGTTATCGATTTCTGTTGGCCGAACCTTATCTACATACGCCAACGAATTGCTAGATCTAATGATTGGTATGGGACTTTCTGAGCCTTTGGTCAAAGCATTGACTGACCTTTCAACTAATATACCTTCGGTCTTACCAACTGTTCAAAGTAAATGGTTTCTATTATTCATCCACCCAAATTTTTAATCCTTCTCATTAGACCGGTTGTTAAACATGATATCCCTTGTATTAAGTGGGAGAAATTACATTCCGTCGGGATCTCCTTTAAAGAAACCAATTCCAGAATCATCTGTTAAAGAGTTAATTGTAATGTTTTATTTACAATACCTTTATCTTTCTGCTAATGTGTTATTCTAGAAACTCGAACTTTATAGCACAGACTTAGTGGTTTTATCACTTGACACTTTGGGAAATTTTAATTTTTTTGGTAATTATATCTAAATTTAATGCTCATTTGATATTTACAATATTCGTAGGCCACTCTCTCTCTGAATTTATCTATGAATGTGCCATTTACTATTTAGAAGATCATCGTCTGATAGTAAGACGTTCTGCTGCACTTACCTGTTGTAAACTATTGAGTAAAGACCCAATCTGTCACCAAACCAGCGCACATGCAATTCGAGTTATTAATGATGTTTTATTTAAGCTCTTGATGGCTGGTGTGGCTGATTCAGGTTAAATCTAAATTGGCAAATATATATCGTTTAAACTAACAGATTTTTTAGATCCCACTATTCGATTTACTGTGATTTCCAATCTGGACAGCAATTTTGATCTCCACCTTGCACAAACTAATAATTTTAAAACACTTTCCTTAGCGATGAATGATGAGTATTTTCCTGTGAGGGAGGCGACTATTCAGGTCATATCTCGATTTGCCCATACAAATCCCGCTTCAGCCTTACCATTTTTACGTAAAGAGTTGATCAAAGCACTCACCGAACTTGAATATAGCAATGAAAGGTATATTTAATATTCATTTTTATTTTACATTCCTAAAATCTTTGTTAGTCGCGTGAAACAAGAAAACTCAAGAATGATTGGCCTAATCATTACCTCGTCACCCACATTAACCCGTCCTTATATTGAACCCATAATTCAAGCACTTTTATCTAAATCCAGAGACCCAAATGCCATTGTTTCATCAAATATATTGACCACAATTGGAGATTTGGTTAAAATGGGTGGCAAAGAACTTGAACCTCATATAGATGAAATGGTTCCACTTATAATCGAAAGTTTACAAGACCAAAGCTCATCAATCAAAAGATCTGCTGCTTTGAAGGCATTCAGCCAACTTGCTAGAAGCACTGGATATGTTATTGAACCATATATTAAATATCCTCAACTAATGCCTATTCTTGTTGATATTCTGAAATCAGAGCAAAATCCTCAGATTCGTCAAGAGACTATTAGATTGATAGGAATTTTAGGCGCTATAAATCCCTATAAATTAATTACTTCCGAATTAGGAACAGATGAGTCATCCTCTGGACCGAAAGTAATGAGTAATAATACAGAGCTCAGTATGATCTTGATTGGTATGGGGCCTTCTTCTGAAGATTATTATCCCACAGTTGTCATCTCTTCACTCCTTAAAATTCTCAAAGATCCTTCACTATCAAATTACCATCAATCTGCTATTGAATCCTTCATGTATATCTTCAACACCCTTGGCCTTAAAATTGTATCCTTTTTACCATTAATCATTCCTGCCTTTTTAAATGTGGTGCGATCCAGTCCAGTTGGAACTCATGAATTTTATTTCAAGCAGCTGAGTACTTTGGTGCTCATTGTCAATCAACATATTCGAAATTTCCTTCCAGAAATATTCAAAGTCATCCAAGACTTTTGGCATACTTCTACAGAGACTCAAATTACTTTGATGAATCTCATTAAATCCATTTCAATTGCTCTTGGTGGCGAATTTAACACATATATTCCTTCATTTTTACCCCAAGTTCTTCAAGTACTCGATTCAGATGCTCCTGAAAGTCATCGAATTATCAAGGCAATTCTCCAAACGATCATTTGCTTTGGATCCAGTATTCAGGAATATACCAATTTGATCATTCCAAGCATTGTGAAACTCTTAGAAAAGCCCGAAATTTCCTTATTGATCAAGAAAACTGCTATTCAAACTATTGGAATGATGTTTATAAATCTTCAGTGCTCTGACCTTGCATCTCAAGCGGTGCACTCTATTGCTCGAGTTTTGTACATCAACAATGACGATCTCAGAAAAGAAGGAATGAGAAGCTTGTATATTATTGCTTATCAAATAGGAATTAACTACATTGCTTTTATTCCTTTAGTAAAAACTTCTATGCAAAATAATCAAATTCAAGATCCTAAATACGATTTATTGATCCAAAAAATAATGAATCATGAGACTTTTTATGATCCTGAAATTGAGAAACTGGGAAATAAATCGAGTAACGCTGAATTCGACGTACCATTTTCAACTGAATTAGGATCCATGAAAAAGTTATCAGTATCGGAAGTGCTTTTGAAGAAGGCATGGGAAGCTCTACAAAGATCTACAAAAGAAGATTGGTTTGAATGGTTTAAGAAACTTAGTGTTGAATTGTTAAAGCAATCTCCTTCGCATGCACTAAGAGCTTGTGCTGCTCTTGCTTCTACTTACCTACCATTAGCTCGTGAGTTGTTTAACGCGGCATTCGTTTCTTGCTGGACAGAACTCCAAGATCATAATCAAGATGAATTGATTAGATCTTTAGAGATTGCTCTTGCATCACCAACCATTCCCAACGATATCCTTCAGCAATTACTCAACTTGGCTGAGTTTATGGAACACGATGATAAAACCCTTCCCATCGATATCGGAACCCTCGGAATGTATGCTAGTCGTTGTCATGCCTATGCTAAAGCCCTCCACTACAAGGAATTGGAATTTATCTCTGAACCATCTCCCAAGATTATTGAGGAGTTAATTGGTATTAATAACCAACTTCAACAGCCAGATGCTGCTGTTGGTATTCTTACATACGCTCAACGCCACCATCAATTGGAGCTTCAAGAAACCTGGTACGAAAAACTTGGAAGGTGGGATGATGCACTCAAAGCATATAGCAGCAAACAAGAAGAAGAGGGAGCAGACATGACTCTTGGAATAATGAGATGTCTGTACAACCTTGGTGAGTTCCATCAGTTAGCTCCTTTGGTCGAACAGAAGTGGGACAGTTTTACATCGAAAGAAAAAGAAGAAATTGCACCATACGCTACTGGAGCTATTTGGAGTTTTGGTGAATTGAACTCATTGAGCCGATACACACAATCGATTAAGCCCGATAACCCCGATTATTCCTTCTATCGAGCTGTTTTAGCTCTACACCACAATCAATACGATCAAGCCCAAGTTTATATCGATAGGACAAGAAGTATGTTGGATAACGAATTGACTGCACTCATTGCTGAAAGTTATAGTCGAGCTTATTCGTAATGTTCATTATATTCCAATTAATTTAAATTACTAACATGTATTTTAGAATTATTGTTCAAATTCAAATGTTATCTGAACTGGAAGAAGTCATCCAATATAAATTATTCGGTGATCAACCAGAACGTCAAGCTACCATGCGCAAGACATGGATTAAGAGGTAAGATTATATAGAGAATTCTTTACCAATTCAAATTAACATCTCTCCAGATTGAAAGGATGCCAACCAGATGTCAACGTATGGCACCGTACACTTTCCACTCGTTCATTTGTCCTTAGTCCTAGTGACGACTTGGAACTCTGGATTAAATTCGCCAATTTATGTCGTAAGAACGGTCGTCTGGCACTTTCAGAAAACACATTGAATATGCTGCTTCAGGATGTCAAATCTAAAGAAGGATCAGTAAGGAAATTTAACACTTTCCGCAAATTATCTAAATTCATTTTTTAGGGAATTTCACCTTCTTACCATGGAACTGATGGCTCTCCAACCCATGTTATTTATGCTCATTTGAAGCATGGATGGGCTACAGGAGCTCAGAAGGAGTCATTGGAGAGTCTGAAATATTTCACCCAACAATTGGCTACCGATTTAGGCTTCCAGAATCTTAACGACTATCACACTTACCCCGATGTGAATCACATCTCAGAATTGACCCAGCAAGGGTCCGGTGATTATGTCAAATTACTGGCCAGCTGTTTCTTGAAACAGGCGGAATGGCAGGTTACCTTGCAAGATAACTGGAACGAGGTAATTTGTTGAATATTTTTGATTTTAACGTGATAACCAATTATTTCTTAGGCTACTATTCCATCCATCCTTCACTCGTATCTCTTGGCGACTCAATTTGATCGTCATTGGTATAAGGCTTGGCATGCTTGGGCTATTGCCAACTTCGAAGTTGTCAACCATTATCGCCACACAGATACCAGAATATCTGATCATGTTCTCGTCGCATACGTTGTACCCGCTGTTCATGGTAATAGCTTCATTGTTTTCTTATTCAATATTTTAACTATGATTTTTTAGGTTTTTTCCAGTCAATTGCCTTATCACGTGGTAATTCTCTTCAAGACACTCTGAGATTGTTGACCCTTTGGTTCGAGTACGGATATCATCCTAATGTCAATTCTGCAATTGCTGAAGGTTTTTCCAGCGTGAGCATCGACAATTGGTTACAAGTTATTCCTCAAGTAAGTTTAAATTAGCTTCATGACAGTATTATGGAGATTTACAATTTGTATTAGATCATTGCCAGAATTAATGCTCCATCATCTAATGTGAGAAGATTAATTCATCAGTTATTATCAGAAATTGGAAAAGAACATCCTCAAGCTCTTGTCTATCCTATTGCTGTAGCATCTAAATCCCATAGTATATCTCGCAAAAATGCTGCCCTTCTTATCATGGATCATCTCCGAGGTCACAGTCCTCAGTTAGTTGAACAAGCCATTATTGTCAGTGAGGAGTTAATTCGCGTTGCGATTTTATGGCATGAAATGTGGCATGAAGGATTGGAAGAAGCTTCAAGGATGTATTTTGGGGACCAAAATATTGAAGGAATGTTCAATACCCTCGAACCCCTCCATCAAATGCTCGAAAGGGGACCCGAGACTTTGCGAGAAATTTCGTTCAATCAAGCCTTTGGAAGAGATTTGCAAGAGGCTTATGAATGGTGTCAAACTTACAAGCGCACATTAAACGTGACCGATTTGAATCAAGCTTGGGACTTATACTATCAAGTGTTCCGTCGTATTAACAAACAATTACCTCAATTGACCACACTCGAACTTCAGTATGTTTCTCCCAAGTTATTAGCTGCTCGTGACCTTGATTTAGCAATTCCAGGGTCCTATCGAAGTGGTGAGCCAATTGTCAAGATTGGCTGCTTTTCAACTACTTTGAACGTAATCACATCCAAACAAAGACCTAGGAAGCTTACTATTCAAGGCAGCGACGGATCTTATTATCAGTATCTCCTTAAGGGCCACGAAGATTTACGTCAAGATGAAAGAGTTATGCAGTTATTTGGCTTGGTCAATACTCTACTTGAAACTGACTCGGAAACATTTAAACGTCAGCTTAACATTGAGCGATATCCAGTCATTCCTCTTTCTCCTAACTCTGGTCTCATTGGCTGGGTTCCTCATAGTGACACTTTGCACGCTCTTATCAGAGATTATCGTGACAGTAGGAAGATCCTCCTTAATATTGAGCATCGTTTGATGCTTCAAATGGCTCCAGAATTTGACAAGCTTCCATTATTGAAGAAGGTCGAAGTCTTTGAATATGCTTTGGATAATACCACTGGTCAGGATCTTTGCCGCGTCCTCTGGTTGAAGAGCAAGAACTCTGAATCGTGGTTAGCCCGTCGAACTTGTTACACTCGATCCTTAGCCACCATGTCAATAGTTGGTTACATTCTTGGATTAGGCGACCGTCACCCATCCAATCTTATGTTGGATCGTTACAGTGGCAAAGTCATCCATATCGATTTTGGTGACTGCTTTGAAGTAGCCATGCATCGTGACAAGTTCCCTGAGCGCATTCCATTCCGTCTCACCCGAATGCTGACCAATGCAATGGAAGTCTGTGGCATCGAAGGTAATTATCGAACCACCTGTGAAAATGTGTTAAGAGTGCTCCGTGACAATAAAGAGAGTTTGATGGCGGTATTGGAAGCATTCGTCTACGATCCCCTTATCAATTGGCGTCTTTTGTCTCGTGCTAGTCCCCCGCCCAAGAATACTAACGAGACCAAAAATCCTATGGATAATAACAATGCCGAAGCGCACAAATTCCCAGCCAGCCACAAACCTGACTCCCACTATGGTACTAAGGACCAGGAATCAGATGAGCACTACCAACCCGAAGTCTTGAATAAGAGAGCAATCACTGTCATCACTAGAGTTTCCAACAAACTAACTGGTAGAGATTTCGATCGTAACCAAGTTTTAGACGTACCTCAACAGGTTGATAAATTAATTCAACAGGCTACTTCTCTCGAGAATTTATGCCAATGCTACGTTGGATGGTAAGTTATTATCAATTATTAATCTTGTCACTATTCAACTAATCCAATTTATTAGGTGTGCTTTTTGGTAATCTCGATCTTGCAATGATTCATTTCAATAAACAATCTTATTTGGTTTAGTTATTTTGAGTACATTATATTTTAATACCAATATAGCTTTCTTGATATTTCTAATACTCTTTATTCATTTAAGATACAATACATTACATATTATTAAACTATTTGTATTTTATATTATTGATTAAATGATAATCTAAACGACTAATTAAGATCCAATATTTATACTTGATGATAACCTATGAAATCAATGGTATTTATCCTTAAGTATGTTAGTAACAATTTTGAATCATAATAGTGTAACGTAATTCAGTTTAACAATGTTTATTCGAGTATATATCCAGTGATAGGTTGTTGTTACACATCCAAAAATTTCATTTTATATAAGATTCAAACTGACAGAATTGTATGCAAAATATGTTTGCGTGAAATGTAATAAATCCAATTCTTGATTTAGTTGAAAATATTATCTAATAACATTTAATTCAAAATTTAAAATCATGACATGTCAAAGAGCAATCAATTATTTCATAAAAATATAAATTAAGGGTTCTTTTTTGATGATATAAATGCGTTTAAAATTAATATTAAATTAAATATATCTGCTGAACATTAAATCTGGCCAGGATGGAGATATATTAATATAACAACCCTTTTGATGTCAACCAAAAATTAGCGAATTTGATAAATATTTCTAATATTTAAGTAAAATAAATATCTTATTAAATAATTCCTTATTAAACTCAATTAAATGTATATTAATAATAATTAATAAATTGAGGTAGTGATTATAACATTCAAATTAAAATATAAAAAAGATATATTAAATGTTTTCGTATAATGAAAATAATTAAATATGGTGACAAATGTTCAATTCACTGAATTAAATAATAAAGATGGATAAATATATAATATATCTAAACAAATATTAGCAGTAAAACTTAAATATAATACTCAAAATATTTATTATTTTTATTTTTAGCCTAAGATTAATTCATATAAAATTACTAAAATATTGACAGCTATTAATGGAACTAAAAACTCAAAATTAATAGATACTCAATTTAATAATAATGATATAAACTTACCTCTCATAAGTGTTCTGACAGCCGATACTAAATGAATAACTTTATAACGGATAGTTTCTTGTTCTCCAAAACTTACAGCTTGTTGCGTCAAACCAACTAAACAAAAGTTAATACGAATTTCAGATTATTCAATATTTATGATTTACTTCTAGCTAAAAATCTCTGTTCATTTAAAATAGCTAAAGCGTTAACAATTAATAAACCGATATAGAATAATGTAACTAATCCCATTGTTATTGACTAATTGAATAAAAAGATTATAAGAATATTGTTTATTAGTTAATGAGTTGGTAATTTGTTATTGGACTGTGAATCCATTAATAAAATTGAGTTTAAAAAATTATAAATTATGGGATTTTTAATTATATTAAATATAATGATGATGTCTGTGTTAAATACTAATATTAAAATAAAAATCTTAATATTAGAAATTTTATTTATTATTCGACAATGGTAATTTGAGCACCGTTAAAATCAACTGAGAGAGTTAATACTTCACTATCTACATCTCCTTCAGTTTTCAAAATTTGTTGACATCTAGCGCCAATTTCCTGTTGGCGATCATTGCTTAAAATAAGGACTGTAGGACCAGCTCCTGAGAGACAGATACCTAAGGTTCCAGGCTCGGTTTGAGGATTGATTAAATTGAGCACTTGTTTTAATCCAGGGACCTGATTGGAAAAAATTGTTAACTATTTTATGATGAGTGGTTAAGTGATTAACTTACGAGATCCAATCGATAGGGCTGATGAATGCAATCGTCCATAGCACCGTAGATGAGATCAGGGTTAGGATTTTCTTCAGTTAAGGAGGAAGTTAACACAGCAAGTCTTTGTAAATTAAATACCTAATATTTTACATTAAATTTTGAAGCCATCATAAACAAACAAAATTCGCTTACAACATCCTGTCTAGAATAAGACTGAGGCAAAACGCCACGAGCTTTAGAAGTAGCAAGCTCGTACTTGGGCACAACAGCAATAACTTTAATATTCTTGGACCATTTCAAATTACTGAATCTGACAATCTCTTGGGGAGGGAAAGCAGCACCCTTAACTTTCTCTTTTTGATTTACGACGTAAGAGGCAACTAATCCTCCAAGATAGGCAGGGACAACATTATCCGGATGACCTTCCAAATGTTGGATAAAATCAATAATTCTAGATTGAGACAATCTCAAATTGCCAACAATATCACCCAATAAAACACCTCCAACAACTGCTGCACCGGAACTTCCCAAACCTCTACCTAATGGAATTTCGTTATGAACCTTCAATTTCAAAGTACCTTTAATTTCAGGAATTTGGTTGTTATTTAATACAAACAAAGCACAGTTGGTAATCAAATTCTTTTCAACGTTGTGAGGCATAAGATCAGCGCCTTCTCCAGAACATTCAAAGGTGACCTTGTTAGGACCATTGGGTTCGTAGGTTCCTTCAATAGTTAAATATAAAGAGAGAGCGACACCAAGAGTATCGAAACCAGGGCCTAAGTTAGCAGATGTGGAGGGTACTTTAATTTTGAAAGACTTTACAGTCATTTTATTATTGATTAATTATTAAAATTTATATTAAATTAATACAGTTAAAAAGTTTATACTATTTTTTAATCATCAAGTAAAACGCAAAGAGAAGTTATCAGAAATTTAAATCTTAAGTAGATCTTATCAAAGACTACATGAATAGTATCTCAATGGATTGCTTTTCCTAATTTGGTAGTAATGATAGTATTCTGGTAATGAGTCACACTGAAGGATTTTATTTAAATCCCTCTAGTTCATATCTCATTAAAAACAATTTGTTAAATGGCACATTCAAAATTCTTGTCTTTAATTTAATATAATTAATCAAGAAAAGAATTAATTCAACATGTTTTTTCCAATCTCAATCTATATTGTATTTGATCATATTAATAATATCAACTTAAAAAGATATATGAATTGGTTAACTAAATAGTATGCTTTCATTGGAAATTCATTTTAATCTTTATACTAGCATTATTATTATTATTATTATTATTATTATTATTATTATTATTATTATTATTATTATTATTATTATTATTATATTCCTCAAGCTAGAATTTGATTGTTAACTCAAAATATTTGAAGTGTTTAAACTACTTATCTATTTTTTTTAATCTTTTAAATTGAATTTTATATTTGTTAAGAGACTAGTTCTCTAAATTCTTATATATACTTTCATATAATTCAATTAACTATAAATTATATGATTAATTTATACTTTTATAGCTAAATTAATTATATAAATAGCATTGAATTATCTAATAAACTAGGTTTTTCTTTTTCTTCTCAATACTTACTATTTTTTATCTTTTCTACTATTTTTATATTTAAGACTATATCTTATTAATATTATAGTATATTAACACTATCTAATATAAATCTTAATATATTAATAACTTATTCTAATTCAAAGCTTAATTAAATTTTATTTTTATTTATACACTATAGTTATATTATAGTATTATATTTTATATTATATTATTTTTATATTAAGTTTTCTTTTATATTATATTAGTATTTACCACTATACTTATATAGTAATAATAATAAAACTACTAAAAACCTATTAAAAATTAATAATTACCTATTTTAAATTTATTTATTACTATTTTAAATTTTATTTATAATTTATTTTACTTTAATTTAATATTATACACTATAATACCATTAAAAAAAAGATACCTTGATATTATTTTAATAATTATAGTAGCTTAATTATTAAATAAATCTAAGACTTTAATTTTTAAAAACTTATTACCTTTTAAAAAACTTATATTAAATAACTTTTAGTTAAGTAAAATACTACTTAAAAAGCTTAAATCTAATAAACTATTTATTTTATTATAGTTAATATATTAAATTATTTTTTTAATATTTTTAAAAACAAATTAACTACTTATAATAATTTTAAAAACCTTTATAAGTTTAAAAACTATTTTAAAAATATAAAGAATTATTTTAATTTAATTCTTGATGAAAAATTAAAAAATATCTTTAAATTAACTATTTTGTTTAGAAAAATCTATTTATATTTAGTAGTTAACTTATTATTAACTTAATCTTAAAAGTTTTTAAATGGATAACTTACTATAAAAATATAAACTTTTAAACAATTAGAAAAAGCTTTTAAAGAAAGGTATTACTTAAAAATTAAGTTTAATTAACAAAAGAAAAACTTTCTTAACTTAAATAAAAAACTTCTACAAGGTAATTAATTGAGAAATTTAATAAGATATGTTTAAACATATTAAATATCACTAAAGAAGAATAAATTTAAAATTTACTATAATATCTCAACTTTTAAGTAATACTCTAATTAGTTAACAAAAAATATTTTAATAATATGTTTTTTTTAATATTTGTGATATAGTAATTATAATTAATAATACTCTTTACTCTATAACTAAATTTTCTTACCTTAAAAACTAATCCTTTAAAATTTATTTGAACCTATTTAAATTTCAAATAATAGATGTTTTTGTTTTAAAGCTAAATAAAAAAACCTTTAGTAAAGAAGCTAAAGCCTACTTAAGAATAAATAAAAATTACTACTATTGTTAAAAAACATAAGTTAATTATAAAGTTAATAAGTGTTTTTTTAGAAAGCCACATTTATTTAATTTTTAACAATTTTAATTTACCAACTATAAATTAAACTTGAATAATATTAATATTATTTTAAAATTACTTTATTTATAATTAGTTAATAGATTTTAATTTAATCCATAAAAGTTTTAATAGATTAATGATTCTACAAACTAAATTATATATATTAGAGAGATTTAACTAATTAAATCACTAAAAACTAAAAATATTTTAGTAACTAATCTATCTTATAATTTTTTACCTTTAACTATTACTTTATTATTTGTTTTAACTAGATATTTTATAAATATACTTGTTAATGTTTTAATTAACTTTAGTTATTTTAGTTGTATTATCTCTTTTTTTAGTATTATAAAACTATCTTTACCTACTTAAAAAACAACTTAATAATTAAATATGCTAATAATTTAATAGAATAAACATTTAATATTATATCTAAATATTTATTACTATTTTTTAACTATTCTCAATATATTAAATTTTTAGTTAGTAACAATAATTACAATTTTATACTACATTAAAATTAATTCAAATACTATAGTTTTTTATCTATAAGTATTACTCTAAAAAGTTACAAATTTATTTTATTTATATTTTAAAAGAATTTAATAGAATTAATCTTAAAAAATTTATATTATCTTATTATAAAACTACTAAATACTTTACCTAATACTAACTTTATAATTATATCAAATAATTTTATTATTATAAGCAAAAACTAATATAAAAAACTAATTAAAAACTTTAATGATTTATAGGGATATATATCTATTTATTATTTATCTATTAATACCTTATTTATTAATTTTAATAAAGTTATAACTAATAACTATTTTTTATATAATATATTAAGTTAATTTACTAATGTTTTTGAAATTATAAGTAAATTACCTTTTAAATATAATATTAAACATAAAATTAAACTTTTTTTAGATATACAATTATATTTAAAGCTTACTTATCATTTATCTCTTTAATAATATTAAACTTTAAAAGAAGAAATCTAAAAATTACTTGAAAATAGGTATATTAAACTTTTTTCCACATTATAAAAATCTCTTATCTTTTTTATATAAAAAGTTAATGGTGGTTAAAGACTATATATTAATAACTATATTTTAAACTTTAAAACTATTAAAGATAAAACTTTATTATTAAACCTATATGATATTAAAGATCAACTACTTAAATCTATTATATTCACTAAATTAGATGTTAGAAAAATTTATTATAACATTAAAGTTGAAGAAAATTTTATTCTTTTAACTCTTTTTAATACTCTATTAAGCTATTATAAATTTACTATTATAAACTTTAGATTATATAATACCCTTGTAACTTTTATTTAATTTATCAATTCCCTTTTTAACTTTGTTTTTAATATCTTTATTATTATTTATTTTAATAATATCTTAATCTATTTAAAAACTAAAGAAGAATTTATCTAATATATAAATTAGGTTTTAAAAATTATTCAAGAATATAAATTACTTTTAAAGTTATTAAAATATATTTTTAGTGATTCTTCTATCTTCTTCTATAGTTATATTATTTTTTCTTAAAGAATTAATATTAATCTAATTAAACTTAATGGTGTAAAAACCTTTATTATATTTATAAACCAAGATCAACTTATATTTATACTTAAATTATTAAATTACTTTAAAGATTTCATTGATTCTTTTGTTGAACTTATAATTTTTCTAACTAATCTTTTAAAAAAACTCTTTTTTTAAATAAACCCTATTATATACTTTTTATATAAATGCTTTAATTTTTTATATCTTTAATACTCTTACTTTATTTATTTTTAATCTTAAACTACCTACTATTATTTTTCTAATTTTAATTTTTTTGTAATTAGTAGATAATTAACTTAATTTAAATTTAATTTATATTTTACCTTTTAACTATAAAATAAAATAATAAATAAGGGAGAATAGGTTGAGTTTAACCTTATAAACATTATCTTAAAACCTATAACCTTCTAATTAAGAAAAATAAAGCTAGCTAAATTAAAATATCTAGTTTATAAACAAAAACTCTTTATCTTAGTAAAAATAATCACAAATCATTTACATTTTTTATTTTATAATTTTTCCTAATACTTATAGATTATAAATCACTTATTTCCTTAAATACTTAAAAATATTTATTAAGAAGATAAACTAAATAAATTAAAACTATTTAACCTTATTTTTTCTTTATCTAATATCTTTTAATAAAATTATATTGTAGATACTTTATTAAGAAATTTTATATACTTATCTTTTTATTTTAATTGTAAAAACCTAACAAATATTAACATAATAATTATTAATGAAAGAAATAAAAAATCTATTAAACTATTTTAAGAAACACTATTAAATAATAATTTTTTTATAATAATTAAAGATAAACTCTTTAAATTATTAAAAAACTAATTAAAATATGTTAAAAGATTTAAAATCATTAATAACTTACTATACTATAATAATTGTTTATATATTCTTAATATTCTTAAGATCTAATAAATAATATTTGATGAATATTATAATTTACTTATTAGATGATATTAAAACTAGTTAAAAACTACTAAAAGAATTAAAATAAAATATTACTAGTTTTCTTTAGTTAAATTAGTCTAGAAATACATTAATACTTATA
Source organism: Conidiobolus incongruus B7586 (assembly GCA_000697335.1). Lineage (NCBI taxonomy): Eukaryota > Fungi > Entomophthoromycota > Entomophthoromycetes > Entomophthorales > Conidiobolaceae > Conidiobolus > Conidiobolus incongruus. The sequence goes on along the minus strand of JNEM01007018.1, from coordinate 4,975 downwards.
ATATATGCTAAAGAATTAAATATAATACCTAACTAAAATATAGTAAACTTATTCCTTTATAAGTCTCTAATAAAACTTAATAATAAATCCAACTTAATTTCATAGAAATTCTTAAATCAATAATTAGTTATAATAATTTACTAATTATAATTGATTTATTCTCTAAATATACTTATTATATTCTTTGTTTTAAAACTTCTATAACTAAAGATATTGTAAAACTATTATTCTTTAATATTTTTACCCATTATAAAATTCTATAAACTATTACATTTGATAGAGATATATAATTCAACTTCTAATTTTAGAAGTTACTATCTTCTTCTTTCAAGATTAATTTAGCTATGTTTATTATTGATTATCATTAAACCAATAAACTTGTTGAAAGAATTATTAAAACCTTAAAATAAATGATTAAAGCTTATATTAACATTAATCAATTAATTTAAAATAATTATATCTACCAACTTTAATATTTATTAAATACTTTTATTAATAAATCAATAAGTTTTAACTTTTATTTCATTAATTATAACAAATATCCTAACTTAATAATTGCTTTAAAACTTTAAATCAACTTACCTTTAAATGTTATTGAATTTTAATTTAATATTAAGTATATTAATTCCCTAATTAAAATTAACTTGGAAGAAAATTAAAAGATTATAAAACAACAATATTTAAAGTTATCTAGGAATCCTCTTAAATATAAAACTAATATATTTGTATACTTAGAATAATTTACCCTTAAACCTATCTTATTCAAATCTAGCTTAAATCTAAAATACTTGCTATTATATTATAATCCCTATAAAATTCATCTATTAATTTAATTTTTAAAAATATTATTTTAGAATTATCTTTAAATTTAAAGATTAACTTTATTATTCACATATCTAAATCAAACCTTATTTTGAAGCTTTTAATACTTTTCTTAATTGATTAAAAGCTTTAAAACTAGATGTAATTATTAATTAAGATAAAGAAAAAGAATAATATATTAATTACATAATTAAATTTAAATCTATTAAGAATAAGCTTTATTTCTATATAAAATAATTAAGTTATCTTATTAAAGAAGTTATATAAGAACTTTTAAAAAATATTAAGAATATCATAACCTATTATACCTATTTACAAAAATTCAAGGAGTATATCTCTTTGAAGAAATTTATTAAGAGAGTATTAAAAAACTAGTTCACTAAATTCTTATATATACTTTTATATAATTCAACTAACTATAAATTATATAATTAATTTATACTTTTATAGTTAAATTAATTATATAAATATCATTGAATTATTTAATAAACTAGGTTTTTTTTTCCTCTCAATATTTATTATTTCTTATTCTTTCCACTATTTTTAAGTTTGAGATTATATCCTATTAATATTACAGTATATTAGCATTACCTAATATAAAGCTTAATTAAACTTTGTTTATATTTGCATACTATAGTTATATTATAATATTATATTCTATGTTATACTATTCTTATATTAAGTTTTCCTCTATATTATATTGGTATTTACTACCATACTTACAATATTAATAAAAAAATAATATTAACTATAATATATAATCAATGAAAAATTATAATCAAATTAATCAAAACATTATTTTATTTTATTCCAAATCACAAATATCTAGAAAATAATCTAAAATATATTTTATTATATTTTATAATAATTTTTATTTATATAATTATTTAATATTTTATATTTTAAAATAATTTGAGAAAATCCTTAGATTTTTGGTTTTAAGTATTAATATTATGATTAATTATAGATATTTATATTTTCAAGGAAAATCATCATTATAATAATTCCCAAAAAGCTTGTTATAAATATCCCATATATTTTCTCTAATTAATTTATGTTTAAAATATATTTATTAATATTTATTAGAAATGTAATTTATTCAAACTATAAAAGAACCTTTAATATTAAATAATAATCAGTTATAAAATTTTTTTTTAAAATTTCTAATTTAAATAAAATATACAATATAAAAGGTTTATAATTAATAAAGGTTCATGATATCTTTTAATATTTAACAGACTTTTTAATATAAATAAATAACCAAATACTTTAATTATATTATTTTTTTCTCTAGCTTAATATGCATCAATGCTTGAAATTAATAAGATTTTAAAAGTTTAAATATTGAATATTAAAGTGAAAAATCATATATCTAATATTGTAATTGATAAAATTGTTCCAAATTTGTTAGAATATTAAATATCCTTATTTTGAATCAATTCCAAAAATTAATGGAATATAATTTGTATTGAAATAATAATATTGAAAACAAAATTAATATTGATAGAATTTATAATAATAAAATAAAAATATATGTAACATTATTGTTTTATAAAATTTAGTAAAGGATATCATATATTTGATAAAATAAAGACTTGAACTTAATATTATCATTAAGAAACCAATATAATTCATTATTATATTTTTTTTGAAAATATTGAAATAATAAAAAATTAAAAAATAAATTTGAATAATAAATAAAAAAACCAATTAAATAAAAGAGCATTTTAAAAACATATCTAATCTTTATTTATATAATATTTCAAAAATCATATGAATATATATTTTATTAAAATTATATTAATTCAATATAATAATAAGAGAATATGTATGATATTTCCAAGGATATAAATATATATAGATAATTAAAATTAAGTTTGTAAGATATATAATTAAAATTAAATTTTTGACAATATTATGATAAAACTCTTTTTTTCCATTATTTAACTATTATAAAAATGAAATTTAGGATTGATAACTATAATAAACAGTATATATAATCAATAGAACTCTGATAATAATTAAAAAATAAAATATTATATTGAATTATCATTTTTTAATCATAAACTCAAAATATTTAGATATATCATTAATTTTGTGATAAATAAATAAATATAATGACTTTGTTCATAATTAACCTATTTGCTATATCAATTGATATAACTTTTAGCAAAAGTTAACTAATAAAAACAATATAATCTTAATTGAAATTTATAAACGGTAATTTAAAATCAAAAATATGGAAAAACTCTATTTGAAAATAAAATAATTTATTTAGCCTTTAATGATAACATAAGATTATATATTTAGTATCCAAATAAAATAATATTTGAAATGGATATTTTTAAATTTCAGGGTTATATAACTAAAAAATATTAATTAATTATATTATTATTATAGATAAAACTTAAATTAAATTTTAAAATAGATTAACTAATTAGATAAAAATTAATATTATATATTTCAACTCTAATTCCTATATAAATTATTTAAAAATTACTTAAAGTTTTCATTCAAACAAATTTTAATAATAAATAAAAACAAAATTTTTTTGTATAAAATTTAATAGATCTCTGGTTTAAATTATAAAATTTTTTAATTAAAAAAAATAAATAATAGTTAAACTTATTTATTGGAAGTTATTTTACCATCAAATATTTTGATAGTCAAGCTATTTCCATGATGTTATTAGATGTTATCATTATTTTTGATTCACTTATATTTAGCAAAGCCTAACTAGTCATTCATATTTATTATCTTGATATTGATAAATTTAACCCTTTAGAAGATAAGCCATAATTTATAAATTACTATGGATATATAACCTTAGTTGCAAATATTATAATAAAGACACCTTTTTCTATTATAAATCTATTGATCACTTGAATCTTTAAGTTATTATTTATTAACTGGTAATTAAGTCAGAAACCAAGATAATATCAAATTTTTGTAATTCTTGGTTATATATATTATGGATATTTGTGATTTATAAATAACCCATTTTATTAATACTAATCCTTGCTTTTTAATATATCCAGCAGGTATAGCATTCAACTTTTTACCCAATTTTTGATATTGAGACATAACTTATTATCAATAATTATTTTTTAATAAGGTCTAGAATATTAAATAAATACCCAAAAAAAATATTAATAAAGTATAAAATAAAGTAAAGTTAGAATTATAATAGTAAAAAAGAGCATTTATTCAAAAAAATCAAATAATTTAAATACCTTGAATATAATAATGGGTGGCTTATAATATAGAAGTTCTAGAATGTCATTAGTTCTTGAGGTTAAGAATTTACAATAACTCTGACAGAAAAAATAATAGTTTCAATATAATAATTAATAAGTAAATATTTTAATTTAAATTAATAACTTTTTATTTAATTGTTTTAATCAAATATTAAAATCATTTTAGGAATATTTAGTTTAAATATATTAATATTTTTTATCTATATATTATATAAAAATAATTAACAATGAATAAAACTCATATATTAATATTATTATAAAAAAATCATGTCTTAGTATAAAAGTTTATATTATAATAGCATTGAATTAAAAAATTCAATATATAAATTTATATATTTAATTCAAGAGCATATTTGTTTTCCAGATATTATCAAATATAAAAATTATTTAGAAAATTATATTTTAGTTATAATAATTTTAAGTACTATATTTGTATGAAATATAATATTAAAATTAATTTTAAGATTTATAAATTTTTAATTTATAACTGGACTATATAAATATATAATAACAAATAATATATTTTTATCGAAAAGTGAGTTATTTTTAATCATATATTAATTATAATAATATTACTCTATGAAATGAATATTATATAAAAGTTTTAATATATATTATAAAAAACATAATTTTTTGTATTATCAAAATTTTTCATTGATCATTCTTTTAATTATTATATATCTAATTTCTTTTTTATTATAAAACAAGGTTTATATTTATTTAAATATAATAAACAATATAAATATATTTATTATGTTTTACTTAATATATAAAATCAAAATCAAAATAATTAAAATAATGATTTTTAATCTTGAAATTATAATTATTTTGAATTATAATTTATTTTATTTAATATTTGATATTATTAATATTATGTCATTATTTATCAATATATA
>JNEM01007017.1:0-20378 GCA_000697335.1 Conidiobolus incongruus B7586 | reverse complement strand
TATATATATATATGTATTTATACAAGGCTTTATACTTTTTACATACAAATTAATTATTATTGTTCATAATAATATTTTAAAATAAAATTATTATATAAGTTGATAAATAGTTTATTATAAAAAATTTTCCAATAATATAAAATATAAATTCTAAAATTTTATTGAATTATGATTTTATATTAATATTTAAGTTATTATTATTTGATTTTATTTTATATTGGTGGCTTTAAATAATTAATTACGCATTATCATAATTGAATCTTATAATGATTTTGTAAGTGATTAAAGATAAGGAAAATGTTAATATATCATATTAAAATAATGGTAATCAAAATTATTAAATTATATATAAACAAATTTGAATATATTATTATTGAACGTGGAATATATATAATTTGAAATTATTGAATTTAAAAACAATTGTATACTTCGTATAAATTAATAAGTAAATATATTTTCATTTTATCAATTTTAAATTATTTAATAATATAGTATATATATTATTTCTTTTTAATTTTGATTATTTTTGAACTTTTAGTAAAATTAAAATTATTTTGAATTTGCTATGATTACCAAATTTAGAAGTAGCAAAATATTTGTTCAGTTATGATTGTGTTTTTACTAATATAATCACAATTTGAACTTATATCTCGATTTAATTAAAATCAGATATTATTAAAACCTACATTTTTACTAATATTCTATAAATATATTAAGTAAGGAGATATATATTAAATATCAAAGAAAAAAAATATTGAGAGAATTGGAATGTATATATAATGAATAGATTGTAGTAAATACTAACTGAAAATAAAAAAAAATTAAATTTTTGAATAATATCAATTAAAATTAAATAAATAAATATTTATGCTAATTTAAATTAAAATTGTTCTATATTAAATAAAAATTGGACAATTATTATAAATTTATTCATAATATTAATAAGATAAAATAAAAATAAAAAATCAAATTATTAAATATATTTATTAGAATTTCTTTAAGATAATTAATATTCAAACAGTATGTAAAATTTATAAACGTTATAAAAATTGGTTAATATATGATCATTCAGACTTAGCTTGAGCAGCCTTCTTTTCAGCTTCAGCTTTAAGTTTTTGTTGGGCACGGAAGGCATGATACTTATCATCGGTACCGAAGATAGTATCCCACCAGCGGAAGCTGGAGGAGTAGCAGCCTACGAAAGCTTGATGATGGTAGTCGTGATGTTCGGCACCAGCCCAGAAGGGTACCCAGTTGTGCAAGGACCAGGGGAAGTCATAGCCGGAGTGGGCATCGACAGCTTGGAAGGTACGGCAGGTAATAAAGAAAATAACGGTGAAGACGTGGAGATCAAAGCCTGAGGAAGTGATTAAAATGGGACCCAATAAAGTACCCATACCCAAAGTGATGATTTCGATGGGATGAGCGTATTCGGCAGCTAATCCGTAAGGAGCAGAGTATTCGTGATGCATCTTGTGAATGTGCTTGTAAAAAGGACCATAGTGGAAAATTCTGTGGAAGACATAGTGGAAGAAATCTTCAAATACCAAACACAAGAAAGTTTGGAAAAACATAGTAGTCCTAATCAACTAGATGAATACAATTTCTATAACGATCGTTAATTATTCAACTTACCAGCTGGGAAGAGGAACTTCAGAGATCTTCATACCAAAGAAAGTAGCAACGGGGTGAAAACCAAATTGAAGGGGAGCTTCAACCAAAAAGTGGTGCTTTAAAACAGCTTTCAAACATTTTTTGTGTTGTTCTTCAGAGATTTCCTTATCCTAAACCAACGTCAGTGATCTTGCATATACAGAATTTTAAATTATTATTAGTTACAGGTTGCAATTTGTACTTATCAAATGCTCTGATTTTACTACAGATCCACCAGGGGATAAATCTTCCAAAGTAAATAAGTTCACGATAAATAAAAGCGAAAACAGTTAATGTCAAATATTCGTTTCTTCCATGGAAGATATTAGCCCACTGTCTTTCAACAAAAGTCAACTTTTCGGGTTGTAATAAATTATCACTAAATGTACTTATTGTCGAATTTAATACTTCCATTATATTTTTTTATGATTATATGATTATTATTTATTCAATAAATAAATATTCAAAATCTCATAATTTAAAGTGTTTATATATTCATCAAAATTACCATATAATTTACATACATAATTTCCAATTGACTTTTTAATATTCATTCGGATAATCCTATAGCAAATTGAAATAACTTGAACTACTTTGAGTTTCCTATATAATTCCAATTTAAGTAATATAACGACAAATTTATCGAATTGTATATCCTATTTGGGATATATCAAGATATTATCAGATTTAGATATTTTATCCAGTTTACTAAATCTCACAAATCTGTTTTGGTATTGAATCTGTTAATTATAAAAATATATTTTTAATATGAGTATTTATGATGTTTAGTGATCAACTCTTTAAGTTCAGTATATCTACTATAGATTATTAAAAATAGTAATATCCCTATTGTATATCCGATAATAATATTAATGTTGATCTTTATATTAAATATATATATCATAACAATAATTTTAATATTCATATTTATTAAATTTACAATATTTTTGATAAATCGAATATTGTTGGGTCAAGCGATATGAAATTTATTCAATTAACTTAATTTATATTTTGATCTAATTACTATAAATAACCTGAATTATAATATTCAGAACCAAACTTGATATAAATTTATTAAATAATGAAGTATTTTTCGATTTAAATAGATTAACATGAATTGGTTAATATTAATTTATTACTTTTGGTAATAAATCATATTTTTGATTTTTTCAAAGGAGGGTATCTTTTATATTTATGATCAATTTCTTTCATATTTGTTAACTAAGTTTTATGATAAACCAACGTTTAAAATTTTAGATCAATCAAAATTTAAGGATAATCTTTATATTACATCATATATCCTAAAAAATCTTTGGCAAAACACTTATGAACTATCCTGAGAAAACCATGAAAAGAACTAATATGGTAATGAGAATATATAATAAAAAAACAGCAGTCATTAAATACCTTCCATAAACAATAAATTATCAAAAATATATTTATATAATCCGCCCGCACCAAAAAATCCAAAGTTTACAGTTATTTTCCTGAATTACCATAAATAGATAATTTTAAAAAAAATATCATTAGTTAATTTTACTTTTAATCGAGTTGGATTGATTACATCATTATCTTAATTCTAATATAATTAAAATCAATAAAAAATTGATAATTTATGAATATAGTTATGTATATTAATTTAATAAAATTTACAAAAATAATAACTTAAAACCATAAATATTGAGATAAGTATTTATTTTATTTCTGATTCATTATCAATATTATTTAATATTATAAACTTTAATTAATATTTTTATTTAAATTTATTAATTCCAATTAAATTTTTGCCAGTAATTGGCTAAAAAATATGATAATAGTAGACAAAATTATTAAAACCAATTTTCTTGCAAGTATGATTATTAAGAAATATTAGTTTTTTTATAATTCATATAAATTATTAAAAGAATGTTAGGATTTATTGAAAAAGCTAAAATGTTACATATTCCTAAATATTAAAAATATAAATAATATGCTACCTCTGATTCAACTGTCCAAACTCATATTTTGTAAAATTAAAATCATAATATCATTATATGCTATAATGATTAAATTTGAATTATAAAACATTGAAATAATATATACGTATATATATATATATATATATTTAGACAATGAAGATTATTGAGTTTATTTTTCTTTATTTTTAAATAATTATTAGGAATTAAATAAAAAATAAAATCTCAGTGGGATTATCAAAAAAAATTTGAATTAAAATAATAAATCAAATTAAAATATTTAATTTTTTTACATATATTAACCTGGTATAGACATGATTAGGTATCTATACAATTTATTGTGATTTTTAATTATATTATTATATAATATATTTTTATAACTCTATAAATTTCTATTGAATTTATATTTTATTATATATTTATTGGATATAATTGATAATTAATTAATAACCCTTGAGATAATATGAGTTAAATTAAAATATAAAAAATTGTAACAATATTATATCATTCAAGTTTTTTATACCTCTTCTCATAAAAATTTTCTTACTATTTTTTGAATGATATTTGATAGGTTAATTTATGAAGTAAATAAATATATGACTAAGTTAGTAAATTTAATGTTATATTTTTAATAAATTATATTATTTTAATAATTTTAATAATTTTCTAAAATATAAATTTAATGTTTGTAACTTCTGTAATTGAGGGAGACAATAGACTTTTAGATCTTAAATGGGGAATCGCCAGTGATAAATGATAGGTTACCACAGAGTTAGGGAAAATTAATGTAGTTTATCAAATGAGAAAAAAATGGCTTGCTGCGAATCGGGTACTTCGAGTAAAATAAATATCTCACGCTCGTCACAACTAAATACTTTGGTGTGTGTTATGAGAAAAGCTTAGAGTTTAGATACTTTTGGAATGAAGATATAAGAGATATGTTTATTAGTTCATTCATGATAATCTTATATTAGTTTTCATTGTTGATTTTTATGGATAGGAATAACTCAGTGACAGAGAGGAACACAACCACTGAGTTAAGGAAATAACTATTCTCTAAAATCATTTCTTGATTTAGTTTGGTAATTGTAATTTCTTGAGTGATTGATAAAATTATTTCCTATTATTTGAATTAAATATTTAATTTTAATGGATTATAAATTAAATATAAAATTTTATAAAACTATATCATAAATTAATGAAAATAGTTGTTAAATATTGCAAATATATATAATAGATTTTATATTACTTATTTATTTAAAAATAAATGGCAAATTCTTTAATCTCTGATTTCTCAAATATTTTATTAATTTTAAAAATAAATTATATACAAAATAAATAAAGAATTTTTGAACTATATATAATTATTAATTATTATTTTTATTCAAAATATTTTTAAAATATATTTTTGAATTTAATCATATTTGAAATAAAATATGATTATTAACAGTCTTTTATTTTATTTTTATTAAAACTTTATCATAACTTTTTTAAAGTGATTGATGATTTATAAATAACTTATAAAATAATATTTTATCTAAAACTACCATTTATCATTAAATTTATAATTTTAAAATTAAAAGGTAAATTGATATAAAATAAAGATTATGTTTTTTAAATAGAATTATTTTTAATTGGTATTTTTATAATAAATTATTAATATTATTATTTAATAAAACTGTTATAAATTGAATAGAACTAAAACAATAAATGGTTATTTATATAAAAAATAGGAAAAATTACAATATTTATGATATTCATTAGAATATAAACTATATAATTATAATTATTTTATATAATTAAAGAATTATTTTTTAAAATTCACAAACCTACCAATTATTTGGCAAAATATTATTTATAATCAATAATACTATTTGTTTAAATTATTTAATATAATTGAAATTATTTTGAATTTTAATTTTAAAAGTTTTATTATTATTTTAGTTATTATAGTAATAATTATCTTTTTTATATTATAAGGATCATTTTATTTTTTTTAAATGCAAAAAATATTGCTTTATAGTATAAGATTTTAATAATCAAAATATAAACCAAAATATTTTAATAATTCAAAAATATAAAAATAATTATAAAATTATTCTATTAAAATAATAATTAAAACAATTGAATTATAAGGTTTAATATTTTATATTATTAATTATATAATAAGAATCAATATTGGAAAATTTATCAATTATAATATAACAAATATTTAATTCAAATATAATTTAATAAAAAATAATATAATATAATCAAATTTTTGCTTTTATTCAAATAATAAAAAAAGATAGTAATAATTTATTTTAAAAGATATAAAATAGGATGAAAAACTGATATTAGGAATAAATTCCAATGTTTGTTTATTCTATAGTTAGTAGGTAAAAAATCATTTTATATATAATCTAGTATATTAATATTTAATCTGGTTTTAACAGAAAAAATTAAGTTTGCTAATCAAGTTTAAAGTGATAAATTTATTATTATTTAACTTATTGATGTATTTTAGAATTAACAATTGATCTTAACTTGATAGTTAAAACAATATTATTTATATTTTAAGCTGGCTTTGTCAGTCCACAATTAAAGGATATCATCTACTGAATCAACTATTTAAACCCAGAAGTGATACAAATAGAGAAAAGGTTTTTCTGAATATTTTGCTACAATATCTGAAAAGTAAGCTCTAAGACATACAGCTTGATATATTCAGGATTAGGAATAATAAATAGTTTATTAAATCTTATTTCTAGTATTTTTCTAGCAATAATATTTATATAGAAAACTTATTTTAAAACACAACACTAAAATATTTGTCAGTTAAGATTAATATAGTTAATGAGGTTATATAAAACTAGATAATGCATTTAATTTTCAAAATAAAATTATTGAAGGAAGATAAGGAAATATCCCATTAGATAATATATGGGTAAAAGTTCATTATACTTTAGTTTCATTACATTCACCTCATGATGGTATTATATAAGTTGCTGATTTTTAAATGTAATGATTTGGAAAACTTTATGCATAAAATAAAAGATTTGCAATATGAAAATCAGACAAATCGAAAACTATAAAAAGATTATTAAGATGATTTTAATTAACCCTTTAGATTTGGCTGACAATAATATTCAATCAGGTAAACAATGTTTAATGAACTCTGAAATCAGCTGCTAATTCCACGATTTGGTATGTCTTAGAATATTGATATCCAAACCGAGTGTATAAGATATACGGATTATTAATAAATAATTAAATTTAATAATGCTGTTTTTGCTTCCTGTTAGATTTTTCTACATTAGATATAATTATATTCGCCAACTCAATATGATTTTCTTCAAAATTTCCAATACGAAGAGAAACATTTTATTGAATTGCTAGAGGATTTATCAGATAAATGCTCAAATTAATAATTATATTATTTATATAAGTAATTGAAAATATTCAGATTATTCAGCTCCAATACTATGGCAATATTCACTAATAACCAATAAAAAATATTGTCTATAGTATTGAAACTGTTACTATTTACTGACCCATATTTTGATAAATTTTATATTCCATTTTATTATAAACCACCTATAATAATTCAGAAGAGGAGTTATTCAAAAAGGTTATATGGATAATGAATCCATGATAGAAATTATTATAATGCAGTGAGCATATTTTTATATTATTATTCAATAAAGCTGAATTATATGGAATTAATTTTTGTTAAGTCATTTGTAAAATATTCAATTTAATGATTTTATGGAATATTTATTATCAAATTTTCAAATAATAATTTAAATATTCTGATATTAAAAGATATATGCTGAAAATAATTTCTATAATTATTAATTAAACTAATTTTAGGTTGAATTATTTTTTATTTCTTTAATATATATCAGAAACTTGATTAAATGAATAATAGTTATAATATGAACATATATATTCAAAACGAATTTCACTTTGTAATCATATTAATAATAAAAAGAGCTTTAATGTATTAAATTAATTTAAATTTACACCATAATTTATAAATTTCTATCTTATTAATAAAATAGTACTATTAATATAATCAAATAATTAAAATGAGAAATTATTATTATAAGTTTCAAAAATTATCAATATATGATATATGTAATGTTAAAAAATTATAATAAATTAATAATAATATCACTTTTAGATCATTAATTTATCTAATCATTATAGAACTTTGAATTTCTATGTATTATATTTGATTGATAAATCACTTAATATATCATAAGTTTCAATTAATTGCTATAAAGTCCAATATCCTTGAGCTAAAGTCGGTTTCGTTTTATAATTAACAATCTGGAATTTCGACAATATATATTATTCAAAAATAATGAAAAGGTTCTAATATTTGATTTTTTTCAAAGGAATGATCTATTATTAATATATAAGTATATCTCTTAAAGTAACAACTAAAAATTAATCAAATTCATTAAAAGAAGTATTTATTTTTATACTTGTTTTGATATTAAAAAGGTGAGATTTATGATATCAATCAGGATTAAATATATTTTATATTATAATGTCACCTGAATTTAATAATATTCCTTGAATATATATATTGATACTAAATTAATTATATAAAAAATAAAACAAACAATATTCTAAAATATTTGACAATTCGAGAATTACATCATTCAAATAGAATAAAATTTTTATATTAAATATTTTGAATTTTCAAATTTTTTCAATTGAAATGATATTTATAAATGTCAAATTATCTATAATAATATAGTAATGGATTTGCTTTGAGAAATTATCATTGGATTAATATATAGTCAATATTTTAAAGATTATCATAATGTTTTGCTAAATTAATATTTATTACAAAACTTTTTATATTTTACATATTTAATGGTAATATTTATACTGGTTAAATATAATATAAAAATTATAATACATCAGCTCATATTATTTCAGGTTTTTCAATTCAATTATAAATATTCTTAAAATATTTTATAAATACCTATAAAATATTGTTATAATTAATTATCAATAGATATCAATTATAATTTATATTATCATGATATATCAATAAAAGATGAAAGCTTATTCGAGAAATAATTTGATATTTATATTATATAATGACAATCAAAGCATTAAATAAAAATAATATTATTAATGTGGATATTAACAATATTAGGGTTGAACCTGTGCTAATTATCGAACAAATTGATTAATTTGAGTGAGTGGCTAAATTATGGTTTATACAATTCTTAAATATCAACACTACATATCCTGTATAAATCACAAAATAATTTTTTATTTACTTATCAAATTAAAAAATCTAAGCTTTGACTATATTTTTATTAAAATGATTTAATATTAACTTTATCATACATTATCTATTAAAAATTACTAATACGCTTATTAATTAGCAATAAATGTGTGGCCTCTTTATATTTAGGTGGTTTATGGAGGTTAAATTGTAAATTTAAAAACCATCATATGGTCTGATTTATAGATTTAAAATGATTCAGATATTAATAATATTCTTAAAGTAAATCATTGCAAAAGAAATTAAAGTAATAAATATATATCAATTCAATAATGATTGATATACTATAAAATATAAATAATTTTTTAAAATATTTCATATCAATGTTTTTTCTACAAAAATTTTCATCAAAATATTCATATATACAAGAGCAAAATGGTTACTTAGCAGAAATTATTTGACAAAAGATTAACAATTAAAAAAATTTTCAAGGTGACTTTTATGATAAATTCTATGGCATAATCGGAAAAACTATTTATCAATATTTGACAATTTCAAAAGTTATAATTAATTTCTATACCTGAGAAAATAAAAAATTATAAAAAAATATAAATATTATATCAATATACATCAGTATATATCAGTATAGTGAAAAATCGATATTTACTCTTTTCCAATTTATCAAAATAATAATGATAATAATATAGAAGCTATAAAATTTAACTTTAAACTACTTATTTTTAATAAACAGAGAAGAAAAATACTTGAATTGAAACAAGGTGTAAAATTATTTTAACATGTGTATAACAAACCAAGGTCAATATAAATTAACCTCTAAAGCTTTAATCAAAGTGTTAACTTTGAATTCAAAATATGATGAAACAAGAAACCTTTCAAGCTGAAAGTTTAGATTTTTTCCAAGAGAATGAGACTGGTAAGTTAAATAGTTTATTTCACGATGCAAGGTTAGGATCTAATAAAGATTTATATAGTGAGTAGAAGTATGAAAGATTATAATAATGCTTCTACTTTGCAGCGCCAAATTACTGAAGAAGGCAAAGGAAATATTAAACTAGCTGGTAAGCGGAATTGATGCTATTATAATTTATTTTCAATTAAAATTTGTTGTAGTTCCTTTGTTACCTCCTCACAATGGCACTGTTCAAATTGCTGATTATGGCTGTAGTCATGGTAGAAATTCTATGTTTGTTATGAGAGATCTGTTAGATGAAATACAAAAGCGTGATGATTATAGCAAAACCATTAGGAACATTATAGTTCATCATGAAGATTTGCCAGACAACGATTTTGATGCACTTAAGGGATGTGTCATAGATCCTGAAATTGGGTATCTTTATCACGATCTAGTCAAATCTAAAAATATCAATGTCCAGACTGAATGCGTAGGAAAGAGTTACTATCAACAAATTTTCGAATCCAATAGCATTGATTTCGCTTTCTGCTATACTTCTTTACATTGGATGCCTGAATATCGTCCAACTCCCTATGGTTTGATTTATGATTCACAATATGGAGATGAAGAATTGACCAAATGGTTTGATGATTTATCGGACAAATATTTAACTCAATGGTTAAACTTTCGATATGAAGAGTTGAGAGAATCCGGACTTGTCAGCTTCAATTTAATGACGGAATCCAATAATAATAAGTGGGTAAATGATGCATGGATTACAGTATTTAAAAAAAGAGGGTTAGATTATAGAGAATTTGACAATATATATATACCATTTGGTCATAGATCACGCGAAAATATTAAAAACATATTGAAGAATTTCAGCTCTAAATATAAAGTAATCAGATCTGAAGAGTTGACCGATTATTCTAAAATCCAAGCAACTGAATTTAGAGCAGCTTTTTACAACCAAATAACAGCTGGATTAATTCAATATCCTGAGCATTTTAAGGATGAAGCCTCGAGAATCAAACTCTATGACGAATTAGAGCAAGAATTGTTTAAAGTCAAAGGATTTAGAGAGTCTGAAATTAAGTTTGAATGGATAGTGTTACAGAAATTATAAATATAATATATATTTTCAGTTATACTTAATTCATAAATGTACTTGATTTATTTTCAAAGCGTAGTATACACTTTTATTGAAACTTTATCCCAAAATATAAAAAAAATAAAACATTAAATATTTTGAAATTGTATTTTATTATAAATTAATATTTAATCATTTAACAAACTATAAGAGTTATACTATAATATTATTAGATAATTGTAAATGTCAAAATATCAATATCAAAATTACAAAAGTTTTGATAAATATATATTAAAAGATATTATTAAAGTCAAAAAATGAAAATATAATAAAGGACAATAAAACAGATTTGGTTTGAAATTTTGATATCAAAGTTAGTAATCAGATATAAATGTAATACCATGAGATAAAAATATATGTATTTAATTTATTATTTAGGAAATACATTAAGGCTTAAAGCTAGTGGACAGAAAATAATTATTGGAATATAATTTTTAATGTTGATTTATTTCCTTTTAGATGAAAATAAAAATAGACAAAAATTATACAACTCCTTTGCTAAATAAATTAAATAAATATTGAATAACTAATGATTAATCAATATTAAATTTTTAATTATTTAATTATAAAGCATATTTACCAAAGTTTGCTTTGATAAAAATAATTCACATACTAGTTGATGGTATGATCCTAATTCCAAATCAATATATCCAACAGGATGAAAGTGTTAATAGCCAAGAGACTAATGAAATATAATTTTACATTAAAATTACGGAGTTGAATTCCGAAAGGACTGATAACTAGAGTTTCTCCCAATTTCAAATTTAATATTTTAAATTTAATTATATTATAATAAATTCAATTCTTAAGATGTAAAGAAATAATTTTATAACTATTTTGATTTTCAAAGGAAATGATTGGATATAAAATTAATAAGGATATTGGTATTACAGAACCCATCCACTGATTTCACTTTACACAAAAAAATTATATTAAAATTCAGGAATAATTTTATAATGATACAATTGTTAATATATTAATCAAAACTAAAATTGTATATATAGTGAATTTAGTGGAAATGCTGTTAGTAAATTTTATAAAATCAAATCATATCCTATTGTATTTGTATTAATAGTTAGGTTAAAATAAAACTTGTCTGAGTATTTTGAGAATATTCAATATGATTATTAAGGATTAAAAAAGTATTTTGATTTCAAGTATAATAAGAATTTAAATTATCAGTAAAATTAATGAGAAATAAATATGTATTATGAGAAAAAAATTATATTGAAAATTTATATATATCAATTTAAAATTTCAAATTTTCATGAAAATTATCATAATATAACCTATAATTTCCAACTATTTAAAATTTGTTAGAATTCGTTATCAACTTAATTTCTAATTTGTAGATTTTGAAGAATTGAAATGAAACTATTTTCACTATAATTTCAAATCTCATACTATTATGAAAAAATATTCGAGCACTCTAACCTTATTAAAGTGATAAAACCTTGTATTCATTATTAATTTAATTATAGTGAAATGGATTGAAAATACAAATATATTATATTACTATTATATATTAAACAAGTTTTTATTAGGTTAATGCATACCATAAAATTTTGTTACTATTATAAACAAATTCAACCTAATTTGAATTTACAAATCGGGAATTGAAACTATTTGATCTTGATGATTTTGATCTTATTGTGCTACCATACTTATTATCCAGGAAAATTATATAAAGCTCTGACGTATTCAAAATTATAATATTGTTACATATAATCTTAATATTACTATCATATTTATTAAGATAATGAATCAAATAGAAAAATTCGATATTATTACCCAAAATGAGAGTGGTAAGGATTTGATGATAATCTTTTCAATAAACTAACTAATAATAAATTATATAGCAAGTAAAAGTATGGTAGATTATAATAACGCTTCTTCAAACCAACTCAATATTTCGAGAGGCGGTAGAGGAAATATTGAACTAGCTGGTAATCATATTATGTAAAATACTATTTAATATTAAATATTTTTTAGCTGCTTTACTTCCTTCACATAATGGTACGATTCAAATCGCTGATTTTGGATGTAGTCATGGTAGAAATTCAATGTTTATTATAAGAGATCTATTAGATGAAGTTCAAAAGCGAGATGACTATATCAGTAACTTGAAAAAAATTGTTTTTCATCATGAAGATTTGCCAGACAACGATTTTGAGGCTCTTAAAAATTGTGTAAAGAATCCTGAGATTGGCTATCTGTATCACGACCTCATAAAATCCAACAATATTACTGTTCAAACTGAGTGCATTGGAAAGACTTATTACGAACAAGTTGTAGAATCTAATTGTATCGATATTGCACTCTGCTATACCTCTTTACATTGGATGCCTGAATATCGTCCAACTCCCTATGGTTTGATTTATGATTCACAATATGGAGATGAAGAATTGACCAAATGGTTTGACGATATATCTGATAAATATTTAACTCAATGGCTAAACATTCGATATGATGAGTTAAAAAAATCTGGTCTAGCTAGTTTCAATATTATGACCAGAGCAAATGTAACTAGCTGGTTGAGTGACGCCTGTTCTGTCATCTTCCAAAAACGAGGATTGAATTATGCTGATTTTGAAGAAGTATATGTACCGGTTTACTATAGATCCCGCGAAAATTTGACCAAAATACTCCAGAAATTTGATAACAAATTTAAAGTTATTAAATCTGAACAAGTAACAGATCATTCCAAGTTATCTCCAGCAGAAATACGAGCAATTTTCAGTAATCAAATCAAAGCGGGACTAGTTAGATATCCTCAATACTTTGAAAATGAAATTTCCAGAAATCAATTTTATGATGAAATGGAACAGGAATTATTTAAAGATAAAGAATATTTTGAGTCTGAAGTTACTTTTGAATGGATTGTTTTACAGAAATTATAAATATTTAACATAATATTTAAGTTGAAATTGTTGAAAATAAATTAATTCCTTTTATTTAGTTTGAAATCCATTTTATTCATATTTTGTATTCTAATATGAAAGTGAATTAAATTTTCATATTTAAAGTCTAATTACAATATAGAAAAATATATATTTGATTAATACTATTACGAGGTAGGAGCTTCTACTCACATCAGGTATCCTTACATCAATCCAATTTAATGATCATTTTCCCTCGCATACAAATTCACTTCATTAGTTGATCGGATTTTCAGTCAACCCATGGCGGTAACTCCAAAATCTCATTACCCGATCTATATTATATAAACCGGAAATCTGGATGATTCATCAAAAGATTAGTCAGAACTGGAACCTCCCCACTATTTTATATAATCAATAAACTCCTCAATCAATTTTATCACCAAATATCTCAAATCACTTTCCTATTTATTATTTCTATGCTGAGTGCTACTTTCCCAATTAGTGCCAATACAAACATTTTAATTTCTAAATAATATAATTAATTATAAATGAATTTAGTGAATATATATAGTAAAATTCAAATGTTATAGAATATATTAATATGACTCATCAGTTTCTCTGCAAAAAATTCAAAACAAATTAACTTTTTTTTTAAAATATAGATTTTATTAAAGGAATTAAAAGATAATTTTAAATAGACAAAATTTAGAATCGGTTTTATATGTCTATCTTTTAATTTTATTAAATGGATGATCTCAGAATTAGAACCAGATTTCACCCCTTATCATTTGTTAAAATATATTCTAGAAATTATATTAAAGTCGTAGTTAAATTAATATCTTGGAAATGTATACAGCAATATAAAAGTATCAGAAAATTGAACTGATTCACACTCTTGAAATTTAACATTATTTTCATTCACATTTAAGTTTAAAATTTATGAATCAAAAATTATTCAGCATTAAATTTAATATTGATTATAATTTGAAAAGAATTTATTAATATAGGTAGGTTGTGATATCCATATTTATATAAACATATATATATATATATATAAATTTATATAAAATTGATAAATTAAATTAAATTTTATATCACAAATTAATATTAAATAAAGCATATTGAGGAGTGAGGTTATTATATGGTTCATTATATGCTATATGAAAATTGCTTGGAATACATTATTTATTAGTTATATTCACCATGGAAAAAATATGTATATATAAATTAGTATTAATGTTCTAATATTACAGATATTATCAAGTGTGTAAAAATCAGACTAAAAATCCAATTCTATTAACGAAAATGAGAGTGTTAAGATAGTTTTTTAATTTATATGATTAATATCAATCAATTTGGATTAGTCAGCAAAATATGAAAGATTTTAATAATGCTCCCGCTATCTAACTTAAGTTTATCCAAGCCGAGAAAGAAAATATCCAATCAGCTGATATGTGGAAAAATTAAATTGATACTACATAGGATATTTTTATATGTTATAGTTCCATTATTACCTTCACACAATGATACTATTGAAATTATTGATTTCGGTTGCAGTGCTGTTAGAAATTCCATGTTCATTAAGAAAGATCTATTAGATGAAATTCAAAAGCGAGATGGCTATATCAAAAACTTTAAGTAAATGGTATTTCATCATGAAAACTTACCTAATAATGATTTTATAGTACTTAAAGGATGTGTGATGGGTCCTCAAATTAGTTATCTTTTCCATGAATTGGTAAAATCTAATAATATTTGTTGAAACTAATTGTATAGGTAAAACTTACTACTAGAAAATTGTCCAATCAAATAGCTTAGATATTACATTCTGTTATAATCCATTCCACTGGATACATCAATATCGTTCAACTCCATATGATCTGGTTTATGATTCATAATATGGAGACGTGGAATTGACTAAATGGTTTGGTGGTTTATCACAAAAGCGTTTAGCTAAGTGGCTCAATCTTCGATATGATGAATTGAAACAATCAGGATTACTAAGTTTCAATATAATGACTGACGCAAGCACTTTGAATTGGATGGATGATGCCTGGACTGCGGTATCTAAAAAGCGAGGGCAGGATATAAGGATTTTGACAAAGTTTATATTGCAATTTATTACAGGACTAGAGAAAGTGTACAAGGATTGTTCAACAAACTCGATTCTAAACTTAAAGTTATCAGATCTGGGTTTATAAATGAATATTCGAAGGTGACTCCAGCTCAACTTAAAGCTGATCTGTACAATCAAATTGTTGTGGAATTGGCTCAATATCATCAACATTTTCTCATGAGGCGTCTATTCAGAAATTTTATGGTGAATTTGAAAATGTATTATTCGGTGAGCATGAGTATAAAGATTGTAAAATGACTTTTGAATGGATTGTGCTACAGAGATTATAAGCAATAAATCAATAATTTTTACTCATATATATAATAACTCTATATAATATAGCCATTTACTTCTACCTGGTCAAAAAGATATATACCATTCTTGAAAAGAATATTTTGATTTATATATTCTTTAGTTGAATTGTTATCCTTAATTCCCCTTTTACTATTAATGAGATCAAATATAGTAATTAACTTGATATATTTTATACCCAATTGAAATTTATAGATACTAAATTATTAATTATGGAAAAGTTATACCTATTGTTAAAATTATCATATATGCCTTATTAAACTATTTTAAGAATTTTATTTAAAGTGTTAACAGATATATTAATTTTATATATTTATGAATATCCACTAAAAAATACTAATCAGAGCTTAGCAGTTATTTTCTATATCTTATTTGTATATTATTTAAAAGTATAAATAAAAATATATATGTATCTTTATTGATTAAATCAATTAAGTTCCACTCTAGTTATTTATCATTTTTTTCTAATACCTCATAACATAAATAGAAAATTAAATGATATTAAATATATATTTATTGAACATAAATATATAGCATTTACAATAATATTTCTAATTTCATAAAGTAAAAGAATAAAACTTAAAATCAATTGAGATATATAACTTTTGAAACTATTTAATATATTTTTTCAGTTTTCAACTTTATTGCAAATTTTAATATTAGAGTATAAAAGCATCATTTAATATATTTAGATATGATTTGATTTGCTTTTAATATTAAGAATAAATATTTATCTTCTCAAATTTGAAAAAAAAATAAATAATATTTCAAGTTAATATATTTTATAACTATGAGCTAAATTGTTGAGGTTCATAAGATAAATATGATTATTAAATTCGAGGATCTTCAATTGTTGATAACATTATAATAATTGAAAATATTTTTAATGAAATTTTTATATATTTAAATTTAATGATAATTTAAAAAATATTAAATTATTTAAATTATTTTTATAATAAATATATAAGAATTATGTAATGGATATTGAAATAGAGATTATAAGTATTAAGTTTCCTATATTTTACTTGTATTAAATATTAATTTATACCAATATTAATGTACTAAGTTATTATTTCTTTTCAATTTGATTATTTTCTATTAGTATTTCAAATGTAATCTTCATATTCGACTTGAATCAATTTGTTATCTAATTTTGATGATTCAAATTATAAAATTTGATATTATCTCAATATATACCATATCAAAATTTTATATAAAAAGTGCTCAATGACTTAAAAAAATGCACCAAAAATCTAATCCCTATTTGATGCAAATTGAACTGGTTATCAATAACCCAGAATAGAAAATTAATAAGACTATTTTATAATAACCTGATGAAAATATTGATATCAATTCTTTAAAAATATATTGCTGAAAGTGGAAAGAGTTATGATACAAACGGTGGGGTTAGGTTCATTGAATCAAAATGAAAGTGGTAAGATATTAGTTCAAATACAAGCAGCACCAAAAAACTGCAAAATCCAAAAATATTGAGTAAGGATATTAAATATTATAACACTGCTTTGGATTCACAACTTAACATTATTGATGGTAGGAAAAAGCATAAAATGACTGGTAAACTGAATTTACTTAAAATATTTATCTTTTTAAATAATGATGAAGTCCAAAATCTCCAATCACATAGATGTACAAATCAAATTGCAGAGTAAATTTAGGGAAAATAGAGGTCCAATATTTGTTGTGAGGAGTTTGTTATATGAAATTCAAAAACACAATGGCTCTACCAAGTGCTTAGAAAAAACGATATTCTATCATGAAGATCTACCTGACAACGGTTTTGAAATCCTTTCTGATTAAGGTATAAATCCCGAAATTCGTTATTAATTTCATGATATAATAAAATCACATTAAATCAGTAAACAAACGAAATCTGTAAAAAAGGCTAATTGTGAAAAATTTAAGGAACCTGATTATATTAATATAAAATTTTTTTATATATTTTTGCATTGGATGACTGAATATCAGCCAACCCCATTTCGTTTGATTTATCATTTACGATATGGAAAAGTGATTATATAATGGTACAAAAAATAAGTATATTAATTTTATATTTCTATTGTAGTACTATATAAAAATATAAACCAAAATAGTTCAAATTGATTATTTAATACTTTCCTGAATATTTAATAACAAGGCTCCATATTAATGCTAATCGTTCAATCCCTTTAAATATCTATTTTTTAATTTTTTCTTGAGAATTCCACGCTTAATTTTACATAATTAATGTCATCAAATACATTTCTTTAATTGAAATTTTTCAACCTACCAAAACAATTATAACAACAGGAATTCAAGTTTGGTTTATATGATGGATGGGATAATAAAGCCATTATTTTAAAAAAAGCAAATTTGTAATTATTTTATCTTTAGTTTTTGGATATTATAATATAAAAATATTATGATTAAAATTTTTTTAAATATTATTAATTTAAAAAGAATTGTAATTTCTTTAATTTATGATTTTTGTAATATTTTTTTTAATTTGAAAAATATAATATATATAAAATAAGATATAGCTAAAAGCAATGATTTTTATATTTAATTATTATAAATAATCAACTTTAAATTTCATTATATCAGTTGTTTATTTAAAATTAAAATTAAATATTAGGTCAAAAAAGCACCTTTTATAAATTTTAAAAATTAATATTTTATTAATATATTAAGATTGATTATTATGATAAATCATATATATATATATATATATATATGGTTTTTTTAGTTCCTAAAAACATATCAATTAAAGATAAATTTTATATAATTTTTTAAATAAAATAATTTCTGATTGATATTCTTATTATAGAATAGAAATACTTGTTGATTTTTATAAAAAAATATAATATATATAAAAATAATGTTTTAAAGTTTTTTCTAATTAAAATATCTGGAAAAAGCCACCATATTAAGAATTATAACTAATTTATAACTGATATAATTATAATTGCTTTAGAAAATTAAAGGATATGCTTTAAAAAAGGAAAATTTTTGCAAATAATTAAATTTAATAAATATTAATTTCAGGCTTTTATAAAAAGGGTTATGTTTTAGGTGTTAGATTTATATTGATAATAAAAGAGAGTATTAATTTTAAAATATATATTTATTTCTCTAAGTTATGTTTTAAATATTTTATTTAAAGTTGATCTTTAAATAGGCTTATAGTTTAAAATTTGAGATAATAATTTAATATATTACTTTGCATTTTTAATAATGGGAATTTTTTGTGATTAAAAATAAATAAACATTTGAATATATGATATATAAAATAGATATATAATATAAATTTAATAGTTTCTTTTATTATTAATAACTTTTTGCTATACTTTTAGCAAACTTCTAACACTTAAAAAACAATTCTTTTTATTAAAGACTGAAATTTGATGTTTCACAAACCAATTAAATTTTTTTGCAAAAATTTTCTTTCCTGCAAGCTGGTTTTTTAATTGCCTAAAGCAATTATAATTACATAGGTAATAATCAGGGAAATATACTAGATGTGGTAGTTTTTTCTAGTTATTTTTAATTAGAAAGTTTTTTACAGCTTTAGATTTATGTATTTTGTAATTATCATGCAAAATAATAGGTCTTCTCAAATTATATTGAGAATACCAATTAGAAATACTTTTATTTAAAAAAGCAATATATAGTTTATTATTAATTAATTTTCCTTTAGGAACTAAATAAGAATAGCATATAACATTATAATCTATTACAATAATTAATATTTGTTTATTAACAAAATACTTATTTAAAGGGATTTGTAGAAGGGGTTGATTTAGCTTAATTTAGCATCTTGATTTGTGTTTTAGTAAAGGATTATACATAGGGATTTAAGATTCATTAATTGTAATTATTCACTGTAAAATTTAAACTTCTGGTAATATTTCAATAAGTTTTGTTTAGCAATAGCTACTCTAGCTTTTTTTTAAGCTTTAGTTAAATTATAAGGTACCTATTTTATATTTTTATTTATTAATTTTAGTTTGAACTTTAAAATATATAAAATACTTGTAAAACTAATATTAAAGTGTTTAGATAATTCTCTAGCTGAAATAAAAAGGTGCTTTTCAATATATTTTTTCACTCTATTTATAATTGAAAGAGTAACAGTTAAAGTTAATCTTCTAGATTTTAACAGGTTTT